>MU677924.1:153947-171946 GCA_026770625.1 Nicotiana glauca
TCGCTTCGGATGTGCATTGATTATCGGCAGCTTAACAAAGTCACCATCAAGAATAAATATCCTTTGCCTCGGATAGATGATTTGTTCGACCAATTGCAAGGTGCAAAGTTCTTCTCCAAAATTGATCTGCGGTCCGGGTATCACCAATTGAAGATCAGAGAGCAGGACATTCCTAAGACCGCCTTCAGGACCCGTTATGGTCACTTCGAATTCTTGGTCATGTCTTTTGGGCTAACCAACGCCCCAGCAGCTTTCATGGACCTTATGAATTGGGGTTTCAAGCCATTCCTAGATTCCTTTGTGATTGTTTTCATTGACGACATCCTCGTTTATTCGCAAAGCGGGGAGGATCATGCCATTCACCTCAGAACAGTATTGCAGACTCTTCATCAGCACCAATTGTATGCTAAATTTTCGAAATTTGAGTTTTGGTCGAGGTCCGTTACCTTTTCGGGTCATGTTGTTTCCAGTGAAGGGATTCAGGTAGACCCCTAGAAGATTGCAACAGTGAAGGATTGTCCTAGACCCACGACCCCGACGGAGATTCGTAGCTTCTTGGGTTTAGCAGGGTATTATCATATGTATGTGGAGTGATTCTCGACCCTTGCCTCCCCATTGACTAAATTGACGCAGAAAGCAGCTAAGTTCCAATGGTCCAACGCTTGTGAGAAAAGTTTTCAGGAACTGAAGTCAAGGTTGACCTCGGCGCCAATATTGGCCTTGCAAGAAGGCACAGAAGGATTTGTGGTTTATTGCAATGCCTCCAAGGTTGGTTTGGGATGTGTGTTGATGCAACATGGGAAGGTTATAGCGTATGCTTCGAGGCAGCTCAAGAATCACGAGAAGAATTATCCGACGCATGATTTGGAGCTTGCGGCAGTTGTGTTTGCTTTGAAAATATGGCGGCATTATCTTTATGGGGTCCATGTGGATGTGTTTTCAGACCACAAGAGTCTCCAGTATTTGTTCAAGCAGAAGGAATTGAATTTAAGGCAGCAAATGTTGTTAGAATTGCTCAAGGATTATGATATGAACATTTTGTACCATCCAGGGAAGGCAAACGTGGTGACCGACGCTCTCAGTCGGAAATCTATGGGTAGTTTGGCTCACTTGGGAGTGGATCGGAGGTCCTTGGCTCGGGAGGTTCACCAATTGACCAGTCTAGGGGTTCGCATTTCGGCATCCAACGAGGGAAATGTTGTAGTGCATAATGGAGCAGAATCGTCTCTCGTAGCGGAGGTCAAGGAAAAGCAGTTTATGGATCCAGCATTGGCTCAGATGAAGGAAGCAGTTTTGAATAACAAGACTTCGGCATTCTTACTTGGCGGCGAGGATGGTGTATTGCGGTGTCAAGGTAGGCTATGTGTCCCGGATGTGGATGAGCTTTGGGAGAGGTGATGGCGAAGGCTCATAATTCCAGGTATTCCGTGCACCCAGGTTCTACGAAAATGTATCCTGGTCTCAAGGAGATTTATTGGTGGAGCGGTATAAAAAGGGGTGTGGCGAACTTTGTATCTAAATGTCTGAATTGTCAGCAAGTGAAGGCTGAGCATCAGCGGCCTGGTGGGTTAATTCAGCTTATGGAAATACCAATATGGTAATGAGACGATCAACATGTATTTCGTGGTAGGGTTACCTCGCACTCAGTGCAAGTTCGACTCAATTTGGGTAATAGTGGATCGACTCACCAAATCAGCTCACTTCTTGCCAATCAAGTCAACTGATACTGCAGAACAATTTGCTAAGTTGTATATCAAGGAGATAGTAAGGCTTCATGGCACTCCACTTTCTATTATCTCGGATCGAGGGGCCCAGTTCATAGCTAATTTTTGGAAGAAATTTCAGCAAGGTTTGGGTTATTAGGTGAATCTCAGCACATCTTTCCATCCGCAGACCGACGTTCAGGCCGAGCAGACTATTCAGATGCTTGAAGATATGTTACGGGCTTGTGTCTTGGATTTCAAAGGTAGTTGGGATGACCACTTACCACTTATAGAATTTGCTTACAATAACAGCTTTCATGCTAGCATTCAGATGGCCTTGTTTGAGGCACTGTACGGAAGAAGGTATAGGTCTCCAATTGGGTGGTTTGAAGTGGGTGAAGTGGAATTGCTAGGGCCAGATCTTGTGTACCACGCTATGGAGAAAGTTAAAGTCATTCAGGAAAGGATGAAAACTGCTCAGAGTCGCCAGAAATCCTATGCGAACGTTCGCCGAAGAGATTTGGAATTTCAAGTTGATGATTGGGTGTTCTTGAGGGTATGTCCTATGAAGGGAGTCATGCGATTCGGGAAGAAAGGGAAGTTAAGTCCTAGGTATGTCATACCGTATCGGATCGCTCATCGGGTAGGGCAAGTTGCTTATAGGCTAGAATTGCGTCCTGAAATGTCATTAGTACACCCGGTGTTTCATGTGTCCATGATGGAGAAAATGGTTAGAGATCCATCCACCATCGTGCCAGTCGAGACTATCGAGGTTAATGAAGACTTGTCGTTTGAAGAAGTTCCAGTTGCCATTCTTGATAGGCAAGTCCGTAAGTTGAGAAATAAGGAAGTTGCCTCTGTTAAAGTGTTATGGCGAAGTCAACAAGTTGAGGAAGCCACGTGGGAAGCAGAAAAAGAAATGAAGGAAAAATACCCCCATCTATTTGAGCAAGTCTAGTAGAAATCGCGCGAACTCTTATCTCTAAAACAAAACTAATACTGTGTTCAAATTGGTTCTTTCCTAAATGCTTTACTCTTGAAATTCCCCAAGCTGTGCAAGGATTATGCGTGTTGTGATTGTCTCGAATCATGTGAACTTCCTTTTGGTAAATGGGAATTTTATAAAGACTCATGTGATAAGTAAACAACTAATGGTGGTATAGATTGATAATGGTTTATTTATATGCATGTAGTATGTTGAAGCGATTAAATTATGTGGGACTCATTGAAGTGACTAGTTTATGTGCAAAATGTAGCAAGTGATAGAATATGTGCAATTGTTGAGGTAATGAATTGTGCACAAGCTGTAGAGATCGTTGTCATTGTGTAATGGTGCTCGGGAACATGTTTCGGGGGCTCTCTGACAGGTGGATATGTCCATATTACAAAGGAAACTCTGGCAAAATTTTTCTAGAATATGGGAGTTAGTGAAAATTTCGAGATTCTTCATATCATGTCTTTCAAAACAAGCTGATTTTCAAAATCCTCATTCGAGGACGAATGATTTTTAAGTGGGGGAGAATGTAAGGTCCCGTAAATAAATTTTGGTCTCAAAACTTAGTAACTCGTGGTGCCGACTGCGAATATGTGTTAGGAATGTGTAGAATTCTTCGCGGCGAGGACACTTGGTAGTGATCTAAGCCTTTAAACATCAAAAGAATAAATTTTCCAAAAAATTGTTATTTATGCGGTCCATAATGCGATCGTAGATCAGCTATGCGGACCGCATTCCTGCCGCATAGTGAATCAGAGAGTTGGTCTAAGTTGATGTTGAAAATGCGGTCCATTATGCGACCGCATAATCGATATACGAACTACATTCTTGCAGCATAGTGAATCAGAGAATTGGTCTAAGTTGATGTTGAAAATGCGGTCCATTATGCGACCGCATAATCGATATGCGTACCGCATTTCCACCGCATACCCAGGCAGAGATGTCCAGTGATTTGGGGTCAGTTCTGCGGTCCAATATGCGGACCGCATTCCAATTATGCGGTCGCATAGTGCGACCGCAGATCTTACCCGGACTTTTATTTTCTAAAATTTAAGACCCGACCCCCTTTCTAATATAACACCCCAACCCCACATTTTTACATACTTTCTGAATAAAATAAGAGAGAGGGAGGAGGGGTTCTTGAGAGAAAAGTTTATCTTCTTCAAAATTTGTTCCTCAAATTATCTGGTTCGGGAAATTTTAAAGCAAGTGTCTTCATCTCCATTTCTACAGGTAAAATCCCTACCCCATTTTCATTGACCTTTAGATTTATTGAGAGGGGGGAAAGTCTCATGCTTTAGATCTTGATAATAGGGGTTGAAACATCATGCATGTTTATTAAAACCTAAAATCTAGTAAGAATAGTTGGGAAGGAGTAAAGAATTGTGTAAAGAAGGGTTGATAACCTACATAAACTCGGATAGTAATTGTGAATTTCAAATTCTAAGAAATATGTGTTAATTTATAAACTAGATTGACGTGGCTAGGTTACTTGGTAACTGATAATAGGAGATTAAAACGGGAATTCGACTCCAGGTATGTATGGCTAACCTTCACCTTGTAAAATCGCATTATTGGTGTTCAAATGTTTGGTATGTGACATTCACGTGGGTAAATTGTGGAATTCGTGTGATTTGCATGGTTGTGATTATGATATGTGGTATTCGATGAAAAACGAATGACGTAAGGAAATTGTAAGTGATGCAATTGGAATAATTGTGATATTAACATCTATGGCTTATCGTAGGCAAGTATTGTTGTAACGTGAAACACTTGTGAATTGTGAAATATGACGGAAATAGTATTGATGGTTATGAAAACAATTGTAAATTATTGTTGCTACTCCTTAAGAAGTGTTGCTGTGATCTTTGTGAATTATTCAATGTTGTTGTTGTGATTGTTTGTGAATTGAAAATGTACGGTGGGATCGGGTTGCGCGCCGCAACACGAAGTAATAAGGTGCGGGTTGTGGTGATAAGGGTGGCCGAGGTAATAAGGGTGGCCGAGGTAATAAGGGTGGAAAGTGATCGAAATCACTGTTGAAATGAAAATATGAGCAAAAATGTGAAATCTATTGATGTGGAAATGTGGAAGGGAAACGGGAGAGTTTGTAAAACTTGTTTGGCTTGATTGTTCTTTCTTTATGGAATTGATTGTTGTTTCTGTTACTGTTACTTACTTGTCTATGGCTTGAGTTTACTTGGCGCAAAGTTTGTTATATATACCAGTACAATTCAAGTGTACTGACGTCCCTTTTGCCGGGGGCGCTACGTTCGTGTTATAATTGTAGGTGGATCTGCAGCAGGCACTCCAGCCCACCGATCGTAGCTCCCTCTTCGCCTTCCGTCAGTTGTTTTGGTGAGCCCCATTCTTCTCGGGGCCCTACGTGGCTCAGGCCGCTTGTTTCCGTAGTTTTATTTTGCTGTTGAAAAAGGTATAGCCGGAGCCTTATTACCGGCAAATATTGTAGTAACTTCTTTCATCTGTAGAGGCTCCGCAGATAGGAAAACGTGGGTCATGAACTTATGTAATATGTATTTTGTATATAGGGGCAATGTGAAATGTAAACCACGCTAGTAACCATGTACCTTGTTTATGTTTTGATATGAATTGGTGTTCTAAATTAATCGTATGGTCATTTCACTTGGATAATAAGTAATGGAAGATGTGGGGTAGTACGTGGGGTAGGAAAGGCACCCAGGTCCGCTTGACTGGGGATACCCGGTCGAGCGTCGGTCATGTCCCTCGAGTTTGGGGCGTGACAGTGCTTACACCCAAATGTATCATTAGTTAAGACATGGTGCAGTGTGGAAGGGTTAGCCCTCAAGTGTCCAAGTTCATGGGGAACTCAAGGTAGCAAGGCAAGGCCCACAAGAGGGGGCCAGAACTTAGGGACTAAGAGAGAGTGCAACTGCAGAAACAGAGTGCTAAAGGGGGCGGGAAAGGAAAAGGGAAACAACTCAAACCGGTACACATAGGGACATAGGAGAGGTGGTAAAGAAGCAAAGACCGGCTGGCGGGCATACCCAGCAATGGGAAATACTGGAACACCCACAGCCTGTTAGAACACACTGTTTAGATATTAGGATCCCAAAGGATCAAGTTTAATTCACGGACAATAACTTACATATTGTCATGTCTTAAACCATATGCTCAAACACATAAGGGGGTAAGGAATAGGGATTCATAGCATAAACAAACAGAAAGAAAGCAGCATGCTAATTGAAATATTGATCTCTACAGAAACAGTAAATAGAGATGGATACACAAACTATAAATAAACACATTGTTGTGATGCTAAATCTTAAATCAAAACATACCAGTTTCAGAGAAACAAGTAGTGAAAAAATAGCAAGTCTTGTAAACAGGTCACAGTACAGACAAGAAGAGAGAATATTATTGCGTATAAGTGTAAGTCAGGAAGACTGTGTGTGTCGTTCGTGTGAAAGACTTAGGGTATTTATAGTTGAAAGTAGGTGGTGAAATAAGGTAAAAATCACAGTAGTATGTTAATTTAAGAACTCAAAATCAATCAATTAGAGAATCAAGAAAGTACTCCCCTTAGTTAACGGAATCAAAATCAAATGAAAAGATTCAGCACCATATAAGGCAAGAAGAAAAATCAGTGCAGGATTAAATAAGGAAGGAGTCAAGGTTCAGTATGCATATAGTAGTCAATTAGGACCAAATTCACGAAAATTCCAATTAAGAAAAGGCTCAGTAGAACAAGGTACCATAGCAAATAAGGTAACAAAATCAGTTAATTCAAACAGGCGAGTAGAATTCTAGGGCTTTGAAAGAAAGTCTTTCAATTACCAACAAAAAGGACAATCAGAATCAATCATGTGAAGTCATGATTCTGTATTCTCAACATATAAATAGAGGCCAATGAACAAGAGTAGAAAACAAAGTCAGCCCTATATACAAAAGGGAACAAGAGATGAGCAAACACAATCATTCAGAGATGGTGTAAATAGGCTAAGATTCAGCAGGACATATTCGAAAAATGGTGACCACGAGACATTAGAAAGAATCAGGTAAATAGGCCAGCACACAAAACCAAAGCAAATGAGGTCAGTCTAACACACATAATCAAAGAGAAGAAACATGCTAACACATAGGGACAAGGCAAAGAAAATCAGGCCAACACACATAATCTAAGCGAATAAACATGATAACTCATAGAACCAGAGTAAAGAAATCATGCTAACACACATAACCAAAACGAAGAAATATCTTTAGAAATTAGGGTTTTTAGCAGAGTCAAGCTAAAAAAAGTAGTAGGAGCATAAAATTGGTCAGAATAAACAAGGAAAAGGTTTAATCATAAAGAAATAGGTTGAAACATGCATAAAAGAACTCCAAGAAACCCTAGTTTTTCAAAGAAAGTGAAAACGGTTCAAAGTAGATGATCTTTCAGAAGAAGCTCAAGAATAAGCAGAACATAGAAGAAAACATGGTTACAGCACGAAAATAACACAGTTTTGAGAGATTAAGGAGAGAGTTAGGGCTTTAGAAGGAAACCCTAATAGAAGTTAAAAGAACCTGTTGAAACTTCACCGATCGTGAACTATAGGGTATGATTTTGCCCAAAATCACACCGGAGAACCCATAACTAATAGAACCAAAAATCCTAGGTCCAAATCAACATGGCCCAGGATCCTCGAAGGCCCTAGAGATGTTGGGCAAGGCGATGAGAGGCCCATCAGAGACTTGGGGTTAAAAGGAGGTGGCCGGAGATGAACAGAGAAGGAGGCGATTTGATGGAGTTTAGGGTTAGGTCTTGATAGAGTAGAGAAGAGGAGAGCATCTAAAGGTGGCGTCTTTGGTCAAATGGTTTAGGGTTGGGGTCGTTTAGAAATTAAAAAGGAAAGGAGTTGCTTGGACTGTTGATTTGGGAGATCAACGGTCAGGATTAAAATAGGTAGGTGGGTTCCGGGTTTGGGTAAGGTTCAATGGGGTGTGGGTCGGTTTTTTTTTAATTGTAAAATTGGGCTAGAATTAGTCCGATTTTGGCCACAATCGAAAGCCAATTATGGCTATAAATTCAATAGCCAATTTTCCCCTATTTAATTTATAAAAAATAGTAAACTAATTTAAGGAAACAAATTAAAGGTACTAAATTAATTAATTATATATAAATATTAAATTAAAAATAGTGGACTCAACTTTGTAAGTATAAAATGCAATTAAATCTTAAAATAGGCTAATATTGCAATTATATGCAATTTAGCTTTAAAAATACTAAATAAAATTGTAAAATATACAAAAAATTATGTTAGCTACATTTTAACATAAATATAAAATTCTAAAAAATAAACTACCAAAAATAATAATTTTGGAAATAATCATTGGGTTTTTATGGATGAAAAAGGGAAATAAATCATTTTAAAAACCTTAAAATTATGGGGAAAATAGTAAAATTGCTTGGATATACATAAAATGCGTATATATGTTATTTTAATGATATTTTGCATATAAGAAATATACAAAAAAAAATTGGGTATCAACAGCTGCCCCTCTTTACCCGGGAAGGATGAAAGAGTTGTCGGGTAAAGACATGATGACCAATTTTGACCGAACAAAATATTTTGAAGAAATCTGGCCGTGTTCTGACTTTTGAGCTGCCTACATATCCCTGGTTTTACAGGAATCAGGCCGTATGTAGTTCAGGATCCGTTGGCGGGGTATGCTGATGGAGACTTCTCAAGAACGGACACAATATTCAGGTTAGGATGAATGGTTAAGGTTTAGTAGGGCTGCGGGCACTGGAGCAAAATCGCTCTTGTCGAGATCGACGTTGCTCGCCGGTTTACCTTCAAATAAGCAATACAAGCGTATATTGTCCGTAAATTTAAACATGACGCAAGCTCACGTCGGGCCATGAATGTTGTCCTTGGACAGTTTGGATGACGTCCTTAGACCCTGATGTCCTGGGCCATGAAGCATATAATAAAGGATTGGCAGACTATGAAATAATGCTCTCGGGCTATGAGAATGATGCCTCCGAACCATGATGCCTTTGAATAATGATGTGCGAAATTAAAGGGATCTTCAGTCCATGGCATGGCGTTCTCAGGCTATGAGAATGGTGCCTCCAAACAATGACGCCCTCAGATAATTTGGAGATCTTTCAGCCCATGAAATGCAGTAAGTGGCAATCTTTCAGCCCATGAAAGCGTAAAAAAAAGTGGTGTTCTTTCAACCATGCAAGCGTAAATAAAGTGGTGATCTTTCAGCCATGCAAGCATAAATAAAGTGGCGATCTTTCAACCATGAAAGCATAAATAAAGTGGCGATCTTTAAGCCATGCAAACGTAAATAAAGTGGTGATCTTTCAGCCATGCAGGTGTAAAAAAAGCGGCGATCTTTCAGCCATGCAAGCATAAATAAAGTGGCGAACTTTCAGTCGTGCAGATGCAGATGGATACAGTGTTTAGTCTCGGAAGGTAGAATGGAAGCCTTATGCAATGCAAAATGCAGATGGAGACAGTGTTTAGTCTTGCTAGGCAAAATGGTAGCCTCATGCAATGCAAAATGCAGATGAAGACAGTATTTAGTCTTAGAAGGCAGAATAGTAGCCTTATGCAATGCAAAAATGCAAATGGAGATAGTGTTTAGTCTCGAAAGGAAGAATGGTAGCCTTGTGGAATGCAAAAATGTAGATGGAGACAGTGTTAAGTCTCGGAAGGAAGAATGGTAGACTTATGCAATGCAGAATAAAGCAAAGTGGTAGATACTAATAGAGTTTCTTAGCTGATAGCAAGTTTCGATGTCGGGATCGCTGGGGATACTGTGATATATAGGATATTACTGGCGTGCTGGGCAGACCAGTCGATAAGTGCAACAATCCTGAGAGTTGAATTCATGAATCGATGTTTGTCTTGTGGGTGTGTAGTATGTCAAATGCTTTTGTAATCAAAATGCCTGCATCTAAAGAAAAATTGTGAGTTTTGTAGAGGGGAGGTTAGTTCGTGTCCTTGCTGGCCTTGCTTGACCTGATCCGCTTTGATCTAGTGATACGATATGTATCATTAGGGTAGCATAGCTGAACAAAGAGATTTCGATAATAAACATGCATGAGTTTCTAAAAAATATGACATAAGTACATATTTAAGAAATAGCTTTTAGATGAACCGACGACTGTGACGTGATTCAGGACATTGCAACCTCTCCTGCTACAAAATTTTGAGGGTCATACTCAAAATTTTGCCCTAGTTTAATGGGTTGATGCTTGCGACGGTTGCTTGCAATGATTGGCTGAAATTACTTCAAAATTTTGAGGATTCTGCCCCAGTTTCCAATTGCAGGGGAAATGAAAATTTTATTGAATTGTGACCGAACCCATAAGGCTACCTACGTATCCCCTCTTAAATGGGAATCCGATCATACGTAGTTCAAATTACATCATATAGGAAAGCATAAGATTACACATAGTAGTGCTTGACTACATCTGAATTGGTTGGTTTTGGCCAAACTTCTCTGTTCATTTCTGCAAGTATAAGGGCTCCTCCTGTTAGAACCCGGTGAACCATGTATGGACCTTGCCAGTTAGGAGAGAATTTCCCTTTGGCTTGATCTTCATGCGGGAAAATTTTCTTTAACACCAGCTGCCCCGGTGTGAACTGTCTCTGCTTGACTCTCTTGTTGAATGCTCTGGACATTCTGTTCTGATAAAGCTAACCGTGGCAAACTGCATTCATTCTCTTCCCCTCTATAAGAGCTAGCTACTCATAACGACTTTTCACCCACTCTACATCGTCGAGTTCTGCTTCCTGTATGATTCTTAAGGAGGGAATTTCCACCTCGGCGGGAATGACTACTTCCGTACCGTAAACGAACATATAGGGGGTCGCCTCGGTTGATGTGCGGACTGTGGTGCGGTAGCCCAATAAAGCATATGATAGCTTCTCGTGCCATTTCTTATGCTTCTCTATCATTTTCCTTAGTATCTTCTTAATATTCTTGTTGGCGGCCTCTACGTCTCCGTTCATCTAAGGTTTGTAGGCTTAGAATTCTTGTGTTTGATCTTGAAGGTTTCACACATGGCCTTCATCAGGTCACTGTTGAGGTTGGAGCCATTATCAGTGATGATTGACCTTGGAATCCCGAATTGACAAATGATGTGGTCTCGGACAAAGTCTGCCACGACTTTCTTAGTCACTGCTTTGTAAGATGCTGCTTCGGCCCATTTGGTGAAATAGTCGATTGCTACTAGGATGAACCTATGCCCGTTGGATACGGTAGGTTCGATTGGTCCAATAACATCCATTCCCCAAGCGATGAAAGGCCATGTAGAGCTTGTTTCATTAAGCTCATTAGGAGGTACCTTTATCATGTCTGCATGTATCTAACAGCAGTGGCATTTCTTGACATACTGGAT
Source organism: Nicotiana glauca (assembly GCA_026770625.1). Taxonomy (NCBI): domain Eukaryota; kingdom Viridiplantae; phylum Streptophyta; class Magnoliopsida; order Solanales; family Solanaceae; genus Nicotiana; species Nicotiana glauca. The sequence continues at coordinate 165,028 of MU677924.1, forward strand.
GTAGTCCGTCTCCATAGTCATCTAGAAGTAACCAGCCCGGAGTATTTTCTTCGCTAAAACAAAATCGTTCATATGTGGACCGCAGGTCCCGGTATGAATTTCCTCTAACAGCCTGGATGCTTCTTTTGCGTTGACACACCTTAATAATCCCAAATCAGGAGTCCTCGTATATAGAATTCCTTCGCTGTGAAAGAAATTGTTGGACAACCTTCGAAGTGTGCGCTTCTAAATAGTGTTTGCAAGTTCTGGGTATTCTCCTTTTGTCAAGTATTCCTTGATATCATGAAACCAAGGTTTTCCATCTGCTTCTTCTTCGACATGAGCACAGTAAGTTGGCCGATCATGGATCTTTACTGGAATGGGATCAATAAAGTTTTTGTTCGGATGTTGTATCATGGATAACAGGGTAGCCAACGCATCGGCGAACTCATTCTGGATTCTGGGAACATGTTGGAATTCTATCTTTACGAACCTTTTTCCCAGTTCTTGCATGTGGTTCAGATACGGTAGTATCTTGGAGTTCTTGGCTGCCCATTCTCCTCGTACCTGATGTATAAGCAAATCCGAATCTCTAATTATTAGCAATTCTTGAATGTTCATGTCAACAGCCATCTTGAGCCCTAAGATGCAGGCTTCGTTCTCGGCCATATTGTTGGTGCATGGAAACCTGAGTTTGGCAGACACCGGATAATGCTTACCGGTTTCTGATACTAGGATTGCTCCTATGCCGACTCCTATGAAATTTGTTGCTCCGTCGAAACATATTCTCCACCCGTCATAGGAATCCACAATATCTTCTCCTATGAATGATACCTCTTCATCAGGAAAATATGTCTTCAGGGGTTCGTATTCTCCATCCACGGGGTTTTCAGCAAGATGATCTGCTGGTGCATGTCCCTTGATTGCTTTCTGAATTACGTAGACAATGCCGAATTCACTCAACAGGATTTGCCACTTGGCTAGTTTGCCGGTGGGCATGGGCTTCTGAAAAATGTATTTTAGAGGATCCATCCTTGATATGAGATATGTAGTATAGGTACAGAAGTAGTGCCTCAACTTCTGGGCCACCCAAGTCAGAGCACAATAGGTATGCTCTAAAAGAGAATACCGGGTCTCGTACGGAGTGAACTTCTTGCTGAGATAGTAAATGGCCTGCGCTTTCCTCCCCGTTTCATCATGTTGCCCCAGAACGTAACTAAACGCTCCATCTAATACTGCGATGTAGAGTAGTAAAGGTCTACCCGGCTCGGGTGGGACCAAAACTGGTGGTGTTGATAGGTATTCCTTTATTCTGTCGAAAGATTTTTGGCAGTCATCAGTCCATTTTGTAGCGGCATCCTTCTTTAGCATCTTAAAGATTGGCTCGTAGATAATCGTAGATTGAGCTATGAACTGGCTGATGTAGTTAAGTCTCCCCAAGAAATTTATTACGTCCTTCTTGTTCCTCGGTGGTGGCCATTCTTAAATGGCTTTGATCTTTGATGGATCCAGTTCTATCCCCAGGTGACACACAATAAAGCCAAGCAATTTTCCAGTTGGGACCCCAAATGCACACTTTGCAGGATTTAGTTTCACGTTGTACCTTCTCAGTCAATTTAAAAACTTTCTCAAATCTTTCATGTGATCAGTGGCCTTTTTTGACTTAATGATGATGTCATCTGCGTACACCTTGTTGATACCCAATTTTTCCCTAAGTATTTTATATACCCAAAATACTTTCAAATATGTGCATACATGAGCACACCCAAGAGTTTTTGTTACTTTGCCAAATTTTTTAATGATTTCTACACCAATTTATTGCCTATTTTATACCATAAAATCCAATAATTATTCCCAATGTTATCATTTTGGTGGACAACTTATTTTTATTCTCATATTTACACCAAAATATGACTAACATAATTTTTTGCATATTTTTGCAAATTTGCTTAGTATTTTTAAAACTAAATTGCACATAATTATAATATTAGCCTATTTTAAGATTTAATTGTAATTATATTTATAAAATTGACTCCAATATTTTTAATTTGATAATTATGTATTATTAATCATTTTAGCACATTTGATTTATTTCCAGCAATTATTTTGCTATTTTTATAAATTAAAACAAGGGAAAAGTGGCTATTTAAGAGTTAGCCCTTTGCATTTCAATTTTTAGCCAGAATTTAACCCCAACCTTAAGCCCAAGTCAGATCCAAATTCCCTACCTAATTTCTTAATTAATCCGACCCACGGCCCATTTATTTTTACCCGCCCTTGTCCCCTTTAATCTGAGCCGTTGATCATTTTCATCAACGGCCCAGGCTCCCCCTTTCCATTTTTAATTCCAAACGACCCTAACCCTATCCCCATTTCTCCAAATCCACCGCCTCTGGTTCCTCTCGTCTCTCTCAAACCCTCTCAACCTCTGAAACCCTAATACCCACCTACCCCTTCTTCGACCTCAAGTCACCACAATCCATGTCTAATCTAACCATGGACGACCTCTACCCATCATCTACTTCTCCCACACGCTTGTTCACTGAAGATTCGAGGCTAGACCTCAAGATTCTTCATCCAGACCTTGGTCGATTCGAGTTCTTTTGGCCTGCCTCCGACCTTACTCCAGCCAGCCATGGCTCTTCAAGCTTGGACTTGACATCTCCTGCTTAGATCGTGATTTTCCAAGCCTTTCTCGCTATTGGGTTTCTTCTTAAACCCTAAAACTTTGAGGTTCTTCTGATTCTTTTAGATCCATTGTAGATCTATGTTCTCTTTGGGTTTCTGAGCACTTTTCCGAGATTTTCTTCAAAACCCTATTTTCAAAACCTTTATTGTTTTCAATTTAGGGTTTCGTTAAATTATTTTAGAAACCTTTCCTGATTTCTTAACGTGTTCCATCATGGGTTCCCCTACCGTATTTGTTATGTTGTGCTTTTACTGTGTTTTGTATGTTTCCCCTTTTTTTTAATGATATCTCTGTATCTTTTTGGAATGATCATGTCAAGAATCTTAGTTTCTTTTGAGGTTTCTGAATGCTTTCATGATAATGTTTGCTTGATTGCTTGTCTTTCGCCTCTACACTCGACTAATGGCAAAAGCCCTAAATTCGGGGTTCAGGCGAGTCCTGAAGTTATTTTCTACGTGATATGTTTGTTTATCATCTCTAAATGTGTTTGACTTCAAAGCCTTAATTCTTTGGACCTGTTTGAGCTTCTGAAAACTGCTTCGACTAGATTCAAAGTCCTTCTTGTTTAACTGTTGTTCCTTATGAGATTTTGGTTTTTCTTGCAATCTTTAGAATTAACTATATTCCCCAGAAGGGTCGTTTTGCTTCACTCTTTAGCATTCTTTCGATTCTCTTTTTGACTATCATGCTTCATTAACACTACCGTTTCTCTTTGCCATGACTTAACCTCACATGCATGATGTTGTGAACGCTTTATATACGCTGGTTCTGCCTCTAAAAAATAACTTTCAATCTTAAACTAATTTCAGGCTTCCTTGCTTAAGGTTGATTGATTCTTTCCTTGACTGATTTGAGAACTTTCTTTAGCCTTCGACTCCCCGATTTCTGACTGGGTTCATTGTTGATTTTTGATTCCTTGATTCCCTGATTTACTATGTGTTAATTGATTTGCCGTGTCCTCGCCTTATTTAAGCTGGCCGTGTGTTTAAAGATTCTTTCCTTAATTAAAACCCCTGTGTATTTACCCCTTATTTGTATGCTATGTGCAATATGCTTAGTTGATCTCCTTCCTTAAATAACTCTTGCCCTTTACCGTTCAAATTTGAATTCCTTAATTAAAGAATTTTTTGCTACTGATTGACTCTAATTGGTGCATGGTTATTTTCTTACCTTGTTCCTTGCCTGATTTCAAACTATAAATACTCTCCTCCCTTCTCTTTGAACACACACGAACACAGAACACAATCTGAGTTCACAAGTCACTCTCACTTTAAACTCTCTCTCTCTTTCTGATACCTGTGCTGCTGTGGACTTTGTTTACTCTACTTTCTTCTGCACTATTTTGCTTCTTTACTGGTATGTCTCAATTTGTTTACATGCCTCAACAACAATGTGTTTAATTCTGCCTACTTCTTTTAGTTGACATTTGTTTCTAGCATATTGTAACATGTTTCCCCTTTCCTTTGTAGTTCAGTATTTAAATTATGTATGCATCCTATGAGTTGCTTGTCATGAATTTGATACTTTATGAATCCCAAACCCCCCATACCCCCTTTATATGTGAGTTATGGTTCAGGGCATGACAACACCCTAATATTGTTGTCCATGATTCTGGATTGGATTCTTTGAATCCCTAACTCAATCAGTTCCCATTCTCCTTTACCCCTTTATATGTTTGAGCCTTGGACTTGGGTCTGATAGTGTCCTAATCACTATCCAGACCTTGGTCTGACCTTCAAGGTTCTGCTCCTAATTTGTTTAAACCAAACAAGTGGTCAGGGGTGTGCCAGCCTACCTAGTGGCTAGGCATGACTACCATTTGTCATGGCTCCCCAATTACCCTTTCACTTTGCACCTACTCATAGCTACAATTTTTGCCCCTCTCTTGCAAGCTATGCTTTGGGACCCCTGAGCTCCCTCTGAACTTGGATGCCTAAGAGTTGGCTCTTCCACACCGCACTATTCTAATTCAAATGGTATCCTGGGTGTAAGCAATGCCTGGAATTCCTGAGATTCCTTGGAACTTTGAAACACCTTGGATAAAGAGAAGGCTTTGGAAATCCGGATCCCGGAATTAGTTAAACACATGTTATTGGACATTAAGGTTGAATTAGACTTCTCGGATCTAGCTGTTGGCTTTTGATGTATTTTCTGTATTTTCTGGCATTGTAATAACTTGTATTAAACTCGGGGAGTATAGTAAAAGGGTGTGGGATGGGTCTTTACTTTCTTGCATCCAAAGGGTAGAAATCATGATTTAGGATTTTACTTTTAATCAAACTAGAAATCCTGCCTATAGGGTCCTTGATACTGATTCAATCACATAGAGACCATGCTTACAGGATTTAACACTTAACTTTGCTGCAAATTGCCTAGAAAGCATGTCTATAGAATTTAACACTCATGTTCTGTAATTACGCATCTAGAGATCCTGCCTATAGGAGTTTAAATTTTCTAAAAATTTATAGATATAATGCCTATAGGATATGCATATTCATTAGGCAAACTTTAGGATTAATTAAACAAGCACCTTTTCACAAGTTCATTAACAAGTGCTAAAAAATCAATAATATGGATATCATGCCTATAAGATTTTGCATCAAACCCGTTTGGCCCATTTAAAGCAGTAATAATTGGTTAATTGGTTCTTAGACGCCTAATTCAGTAACGTTATCAAAAACTTTAACTTTTGATAAAACTCTTTTAAACCAATGTACATTTGTCCTAAAATTGAGTTCTTCAAATTTGCATATCTTTTCTGACACAGCTTCTCTAATGTTATGCCTAAGCGTATTTTTTTCAAATCAATTCCTGAACTCGTTGTTTAAATAAGTTCTGCAACATACTCTTTAGAAAGTTGTGTCTCTTCTGAATTTCAACAACTACTCTTTCTGTATTTATAATTGAAACAGTCCGCTGATCCTTTTGAAATTCATTTCCAAACACTGTCCTAAGTCTGCAGCCTGCCTTTTCCTTCAAAACTCTTCTGCATTAATTATCTTCTAAAATCAATGCCTTCTTAAAACAACTCGCGTTAAATGCCTTAATCTATGGCAATTGTATCCGAGTTGCCTAATGTAGACTTTCTGTCTAGAGATATGTGTTGAACCACTCTGCTCGCTGCTTAATTTTTAGTCTAAGACCAAATCAGTACTTGTCAAGGCATGCTAAACTATATGATTATTTGATTTCTGGGGTTAATTTGAGCCTTATGTGCTTGTTTATTCTTCCCTTTATTTGATATCTATTTTGAATGGCGAAACTAGAATTTTATCCTTTAAACTCCATAAAGGCCCCCATCCCTTTCTTTTGTTTTAGGATTAGAAGTCCTAATACCCCGGGACTGAATAGCATGCAATAAGTAAACGATACCATTCCGCTCTTTAATACCTTAACGGGGTGGGAAGGGTAGACATGGAGATGATGATTACACGATAACACTATGCGTACAACTGGGTACCAGTGTTGTGCGAATGATCCATGTAACGTATAAACCTAGGACCCCCTCCCTCTTTATTAGTTTAACAATTTGTTGAATCTTAAAAGCTGTTGCACTTTCGACTTCTGTTTCTCATATGATTTTCAGGTTGTTCGCACTAAGTACTTGACTTCTTCCTACTTGTACACTTTTTTTTAACTAAACTTCTCCTTTCTAAAATTTAGCACTTATTTTAACCTTTTGTGCTTCTTTTACTTGTTTATTTGCACTTGCATTGAAAGTCACAATTGTAGCATGGCTGGGAACCACACTAGTGGATCTTGAGGGGTGTCTAACACCTTTCCCTCAAGATAATTTCAAGCCCTTACCTAAACTCTGGTTTTCATCTTTAATTCTTCTAAAAGTGTCCTAATGTACTATAATTATTAGGTGGCGACTCTCCAAAATCCAAAAACCAATTCCCAAACGGGAATAGAGTTGTCTTCCCAAATGTCGTATACTCGATTTCGTGAGGAAAAAGGGTCACGCCCCAAATCGAGGGACATGACCGGCGCCCGACCGAGTAGCCCCAGTCAAGCGGACCTAGGTGCCTTTCCTATCCCACGTGTTACCCTATTTTTTTCATTACTTATTAAACAAGGGATTAACCACTTTATAATTGAAATCACCCTTTTTCAAAACATACACAAAATAGTTGATTACTAAACAAGGCTTACAACTCATATTACCCGACGTAGAATACATAAGTTCATAACCCACATTTACTGTCTACGGAGCCTCTAAGATATGACAGGATAATACAGTACTTGCCG
>MU677927.1:0-13014 GCA_026770625.1 Nicotiana glauca
CACCACAACGCACACCTTATAACTTTGTGTTGCAGCGTACAACCCGATACCACCGGACAATCACATTTCATACAACAACAACAACAATTCACAAAGAAGTTCCATAAAAATCAATAACATTTCCATCATATACATCAGCCTGTATACTATTTAAGTCACAATGATAATTGCTCACAACAAGTCACATATAATATTACCATAGTTGTTTCAATTGTATCAATTACGATCTTTTTCTACCATTTGTTACATAGCTCTTACCACATAACCACATTCACACACACACACTTGGTTTGTTGCCATTTACTTACACCATTATATTGGGAACTTAACCAACAACGTTCAAGGCATATTAATCATAAGAATTCACAAATAGTCCACAGAAGTAACCTATACCAACTACTTGTACACCGAGCAAGGTCACTTTAAAAAGGTTAAGGTTAGCCATATATACCTTGTTTATGATTTCCTTAAGTCCTACTATACTTCGAGACTCTTAGCAAGGTCAATCTCTTAGGAACATAACAAATCAAACATCAAATTAGAGAGGCGATCATAGATCTAGCTCACTTGAGCACATTTTCAAACACTAAGTGTGCATTATGCTTTGTTAAAATGATTTTGCGAAAGCTCCTACCATCTCTCATCCCATCCTTAGCTTAAGACCTCACCAAATACTTTAAGAACTCATGCCTGCAAGATAACAACTCCAATACCCACAAACTTCTTGATAAATACCCATTTTTAGCTAAGATTCGAAATTAAGGGTTACGGTGTAGAATCTTACCTTAAGGATGAAGACCTAGTGTGTTTTTCCTTGTTAATCTTTCAAGATTTGAGCAAGAATTGAAGAAAAATTGATGAGGGACACTTTCCCACTCTAGGGCACTCTCTCTCTTTAAAAATATCTGGTTTTAGCTAAAGAAATGATCCATTGCTTTTATCTGGCAAAATGAGGTCATTTTATGACAGAATCCCGATTCTTTGCACATCCACGCTGCATAGGGCGGCGTGGTAATGAAAAATATGTTTAGAAACGAAAATGAAGGTGCTCTGATAATTTACACAGACGCGCCGCATGGGGCGGCGCATGGTGCGGCGCGATAGTGTAAAATTCTGCGCTGCTTTTGGTAATTTAGTCATAACTTCTGGTAGGATTGTCCAAATGACGAACGGTTTGAAGCGTTGGAAATTAGAATAGAAGAACTTTCATAGGATAGGTTTTTCATCACATAAAACCTTACACCATTTAGATATGCTTGTTCAAAGTGTAGACTTGTGCAAAATCAATTGGAATCTTAGCCTATTATGAAATTTTCTAACTTGATTTAGACTTAGGACTCTCCTTAAACCCCATATGACTTACTATGGGACTCATACACTTATTATAATATCCTATTGATATCCATTATGTTAATAGCATGTACAATATTATAATTAGCCTACATGACACCTCGAAATCCTAAATTACTTAGAAAAAAATTTCTAGGGCCTTACAAAATCCCAAGAGTATTTCCACGAAACACCTGTAGAGACTTACCATATCATAAGTTTCACACCTTCTTTTGGCGCTACCCCACCCCGCGAAGGGTGTAGTAAAGGAGTTTTTTCCAATCAAAGGACAATCGAAACGGGATTTATTATTAAGATTCATAGTCGCCACTTGGGAGATTTATGGTGTCCCAAGTCACCGGTTGAATCCCGAATCGAGGAAAAGGTTGACTCTATATTATAGTCTGCGTACCAGAAATCCGGATAAGGAATTCTGTTAACCCGGGAGAAGGTGTTAGGCATTCCCGAGTTCCGTGGTTCTAGCACGGTCGCTCAACTGTTATATTCGGCTTAATTATCTGATTTTTTATATGGTTCAGCCTATGTGCGAAATTTTAACTTTCAACCGCTTTTAATATTATTATTATTATTTTTAAACAAAGAATTACAACGTCGTGAAAATGTATTTCGAATCACACCGTACCAGTACGCCTGTGGCCTTTAACACATTTCGACTTCGTTGAGATTTGGATTTGGGTTACATAAATGTACACCCGAGTTTAGGAAAATAATTTATTAAAAGCGCGCCTAAAGGGACTAGCGCGTTGCTATTTTGAGAAGGCCGTAAAATTAGCTAGACGGCACGTCCCGGAATCTAAGTATTTAAAATAACCTTCTACTGAGGGCCCCGCAATTTGTATGTTATTTGGCGAGGCTCGTCTCATTACTGTTTAAAAGATAATAAATTGATTTTATTATTTATTTTTTTTTAAGAGAATTTGCAACGTCATGGAAATGTATTTCGGACCACACCGCACCAGTACGCCTGTGGCCTTCAATACATTTCAATTTCGTTGAGATTTAGATTTGGGTCACATAAATGTGCACCCGTGTTTAGGAAAGTAAATTATTAAAAGCGCGCCTAGAGTGACTAACGCGTCATCAACTTTGGGAAAAACCATGGTATTTGCTAAACGGTCTTTCCAAGTCTAATTGTTTGTAGGCTATTATCGAGGGCCCCGCATTTAGGTGTTTAATGCGGCGAGGCTCGTCTCGTTCTTTTATTAAGGCCGATCCTAAAGCGGCTAAGATTCTCTACTCATTTTTGTCTCTAACGGTAAAGAAAATGTCCTAGCCATTTACATGCCTATGAGTGGTTATGGTTGGGTTTTGAACGTGATTTGTTAAGTCCGAAAATGATCTGATAGGGCAGTCCTGTCCCTATAAATTTATAGGTACGCAAGTTATAATGATTTAACTTAGACTACCAAGTGGATTTAACGGGAAATTTTGATGCATTTTGAATGGGCAAAAATCGAAATCAATTGAAGGTAGCAAGACAGGCATACTATATCGTTAGTTCTCCTTTTAATTAACATGCATGAGAATGGGATTTACACACTAGACTACTACATTTTTAGTACTTAGTCATTTATATTAAAGTGATTACATGATCATATGAAACTAGCTACTGCATATATATACAAATTAATACAGCATATGATTTACTAAGCCATGGAAACTTCAGCTCCTCATTTGTATTTCATGCTTCGATTTCATTCTTTACAAGGAGTACCAATTGTGTACCTGATATTTGGAAATAAAGCAGAACGAGGATCAGCGGCCAAGCAGTAGCGATTACAGCAATATAGCAACAGCAGTAACACAGCAATCAACAGGAACACATCAATCAATAGCCCCAGTAGAAAAACCAAGAACTAAATCCCAACAAACGGCAACTTCCGGACAGATTCAAATCAAAACGAAAATCCAGCAAACAGGATGAATTAAACAGAAATCTGGCAGCTTGAAAAGTAGCCAGGAATCCAACACAATACTCCGAGGGATCTAGATCAAAACTCAAAATAGCCTAGAGAGGATTCTGATTTCTATTTTTCTTTTGCGCTATCGAAGACTGAATTCCAAGTGTCGGAATCCAGCCTATTTCTCTCTGTTTCACTCTCGAAAATCCAGCCTAGATTTTCCCCATTCTCACTAGAAACTCCAGTTATTAGCGACGTCTATAGAGTGTCCTCTCAGAACTGAAGTTTTTAACCCTCTGTGGTGTAACTTCTTTTCTGATTCCTCTCTCTAAAAAAACCAACCCCAAAAAAGAACCCCCTCCTAGTTAAAAAAAACTTCTTATTTATAGGCAAAGAACAGCCCTCTAGAGGTCTGTCTTGAAACTCTAAGACCTTATTGCCCATACCCCTTTTCTTGATGCAAACTATTTGGTTCCCCACCCTTGTCCCCTACTGTTTTATTCAAGAAGCATGGGTGCCTTAAAGTATTCAAATTTATTCCCATGCTGTCATGGGAACACCACTGTTTTTAAACTTAAGGCTATTTTAATAGCCACTTGACAGTCTTCTTGAACTAACCAAATTAAACCCAGCTAAGACCCAAAACTACCCTCAAACCTCTGGGAATTACTGCCCCTGCCTAAGCTTCTTAATCAGTATATAAACCCCTTAAAAATTGCCATTAACACTGATTGCTAATTATCAACTTATTCAGCTATAACCAATCCTATAGTCCAAACAATGATTCAAGGCAGTAGGGTCTAATTATCAGAGAGTAACAGCCTAAAGGGGATGAGTTGATCACATTGGGAGCCAATCCTGATCAACTCAAACCCCTTGAACCTATCATAACTGAGCATCTTCCGGCTCAGTATGAACTAAATACAGAGGTAGGGCAGGTGATTATACACAGGAGTGAACCAAAAATGCCTCTAATCACCTTCTTAGTTTTCAACCAGTTTTAATTGACGACCTTACTTAGTCGACTATATACACACAAAACGGGTAACAAACAATCCATAGATACAAAATTAACACAGTAAGTCATGCTTTGGGCAGACAGGTGATTTTCGACATTAGGTATTTTGCCGATATTATCTAATCGACTATGTAGTTCATATCCTATTTGTTTGTGATTAGTAGAAAATTTGACCAAATAAAAGGTCTTGATGGAGATGAACAGAATAGTCGGAATTAAAGGTAAAAATTAACTAAAATTTAAAACTAAAACAAACAAATAACAACAGCCACAGAAAGAAACAAAGAAAAGGAAAATTACCTTAAAATCCCAAATGAACTCGAACTTGACGGGAACTTCAAAACTTGTTGAAGTCAAACGGACCTTAACTAGGGTGTTCTCAACTGAGAACACCCAAACTAAGGTCCATCAGACCCCAAACGCCTATCGAGTCTACCGGCATCCCCATTTTTAAACTTCTAGGGTTCATACTGTCAATTTAATGTTCGTGGTTTTCTGGTTAGATTCGAACCAACACAAGTTCGGTTTTGCTATGAGGAAGGTCAGGAGGAGGCTTGGTAAGAGTTTGGGCTTGTTTGGGATGGTTTAGTTCTTGGCTCGAATCTTTGATTCGATATTCGAGACGATGTAGTCTGATTCGAGGGTAACGGTTCATGGATTCGTGCTCAGGACGGTTGAGAGGTCTTAGGGTGTTAAGATGGAGGTCAGGGCCATCGTCGCCGCCAGGCTTGTGGTGAGGGGGAAGGGTGGCGGCTAGGGTTCTTGGGAGGTCTGGTTTCGTCTCTGAGAGAGACGAAGAGATGAGAGACGGAATGAGGGGGGGGGGTCTGGCTCGTGGGGCGTGGGGTGCGAGGGTAATGTTATATAGGGTGTAGGAGATGGGATCCTAGCCTTTGGATCAAGTAAGATTAATGGCCAGGATCTCTTGCCTTAGGACGAACGACGTCGTCTTATTTAAATGAGACTGGGTCGGTCTCAGAGATGAACGGGTCGACATGAAATGGGTCGACATGAAATGGGTCGCGAGGGGAGCCTGGGACCGTTGGATTTAAAGGAGATGAAAGGCTTAGATTGAGTGCCCTTAAACGGCGTCGCTTGGCCTAATGAGTGGTTTGAACTGGACCGTTAGATTTGTTCGATCAACGGTCCTGATGGAAGGCCTGAAGACGACGTCGTTTTGACGTCTCTTAGACCAGCCTCCTGTGGCCTGGGCCTGACGTTGGTTTGGGCCTGGGTTCTTTGCCTTTTTAGCCATTTTCCCACTTTTCTTGCCTAGCCAACACTAATTTAAACATACTTTATCAAATTAAAAGAGATGAAAAATACACACCTATTAATTAATAGACTAATAAGCAATGCAAATCACACATTTTAACTTAACTCAAATGACAACAATGCAATAATGCATATATATATATTTTTTGTAATTTCTCTTCTGAGCACTTTATAGTTAATTAATTTAAAAATGCATGCAACACATATTTTTTGTATTTTTAATTAGTTCAAACAAATAGACCCACATACAAGATGCCAAAGAAAGATAACACACAATCCATAGAACTCAAATGCGATACAACGCTATTTTGTTTCATACTTTTGGGAGTAATTGTCGTGAGAGCAAAAATCACGTGCTCACAATAAGTACCTAAACAATCGATCATATCCACCATGCTGATCCAACCTACAACTAAGCTATCCTTTTTCTCCAAGTTCCTTCTGAACTACCCTCAAGTTGACATTTCTCATTGCCAAAACAAGATGATCCTTACACTAAGATCACCACAAGAGATCCTAACATAAAACCACACGTCCTTTAGGCCCTTATGCCGATATATTCCCTCCTAAGCACCCAAAAAGTACCACAACCGAGACACCAACTCTGAAGAGACTTTTTGGAATTTAAACTCGTTCATTTTACCTTTATGATACTAAAATGTAGAATCCATATGATATAGAAACCGCAAGTCCTGACACAATCCAATGCAAAAATTAGATCCTAGCCATATACAAATACGAAAAATACTCAAATGCCATATATGAATCTTGAATCCATTAGAACATTCACGAAAGTCATCCACTCTGCTCAAATCTCAATTACACTGCCCAAACGCGCCGAACAACTTGTGCCCCATTAGCACACCCAAAGAAGTAATTCACCTCTAAACAAACGAGCAAATTCCTACTCCATGTGCACTACATCCTTCATGAATAACAACTCATATCATTCCATGATCTTCATATACCCATAAAGTGTAAAAAACAATACATTCAGAAATTCTCTTGCTTAAGTCATCCTCAAAGCCAACATCTGCAAGTCATAACCGATCCACAAGCATGCTTTAGACTAGACAAAAACCAAAACAACACATGACCATACAATCAAATCATCATTAGCAGACTCCCCATATGGCTCAAAGCCATAGAACAAAATATTCGCTAACTCACAAAACCTAATACTCTAATACTACCATAATCTCGCAGTGCGATTAAACTAAATCCTTCATAAGCTCACGCGACACTAACCATAAAATACCTCAAATCATCTGCTAAGCTCGCATTCATCCTTATGAACATCAGGTCAACCATCACCATCGATCCAAACTCATATCGCAACACTTAAAACTCTCTGTTGGAGAGAAACTATTCATGCAATCAGTGTAAAGATCACGCATCCATAGATTACCCCATATGTGATAACCTACCTACTTTGCCTCGAATTGACATCTTTCTATACTGTTTCACAGTCACAACTACTACACGATCGCTTAATATTCCTATGTATGAACTCATCAACATGACTTGAAAATCTATTTCATTCAAAAATTAAAATAACATGAAAGAATCTCTCAAAAACCTCCATAAAATCAAGAATGTATTACACATCCATAGAAATTGAGCATCCAATACTCCTTCTCACATCTCAAGAAAACTCTTCCCGTCATATTAAAACCATTTGAACACATTCCAAAATCACATAATACTCATCATATAGTCATCCAATCAAACACTGAGCCACCAATCCCACTCATAAGGACACTGCTGGACATAGAAGTCAAAAAGTACATGCTCACACAACTGAAACTACCGAGCCAATATTGCGGTCCAGACCGAGCCTCAAGTCCTTAAGATTGGACTATCACCATAATACAAAAAATACATCTCATGCATCATTCATGGAATCCACAAGCTATCAATGTACAATTTAATCGAGCACTCACATATGGATGTAAGTGAGGGGAAGGAATTCAAAGAGATATGCTTCAAGCTGAATCAATGTCGTATGATAAGGGCTGGCAGTACAAATCATGAGCTTTTAGGATTTAGAGTTTACAAAACAAGCATGAAATAAATACATCATCTTTTTTAAATGTACATAAATAGATTTTTATAAATCTAATGGTACCATGAATAACAGGCAGCTACAACCGGAACGTAGGTTCTTCTTCAAAGCCAGCTCCCGGCATACACAGCAATATCAACTCTAAAATTTGCACGCAAGGTGCATAAGTGTACTATGAGTACAACCAATAGCATGTACTCAATATGTAACAAACATAACCATAGTTTAAAAGTAGTGAAGAGCTTGGACAACGGCCAGAGTCCAACACCACTAGCCAAGAACAACTAGTAACAATAAAATAAAATTGTACAAATAATACTCAAAGATATGATGTTCAGCTCGCTCATAGTGACAGAAAATGTAAAGACCCGGCAGGTCGTCTTATGAATTAATGCCCTGATCCCTAATTAACTGCTTTCCCTGAGTTTATTTCTACAATTTTAATTTTTTGGGATGTTCGGTTTCGAGTTTCGAAGAGTTTTGGGACACAATCCATAAATGAGAGCTTAAGTGTTGGGAAGTTGGTCGTACTTGGAACAGTGTGAAGACGACCTCAGAATTAAAATCTGATTATTCTGTTAGCTCTGTTGGGTGATTTCGTGATTAGGGTTGTATTTGGATTTTGTTTTGGAGGTCCGTAGCTAATTTAGGCGTGAAACGCCAGAAGTTAAATTTTTGAAGTTTCTGGTCCAACAGATGGATTTTGATTCGAGGGTCGAAATGGAATTTTGGAAGTTGGAGTAGCTTCGTAGTGTATAGTGTGATGTGTGTGCAAAATTTCAAGTCATTCGTACGATGTTTGATAGACTTTTTGATCGAAAGCGTATTTTGAGAATTTTAGAGTTCTTAGGCAAGAATCCATGGTTAGTTCGAGGTTTCGATGTTGTTTTAGGTGTTTTAAGGATTGGTACAAGTTTGGATAGTGGTTTGTGACTTGTTGGTGCCTTTGGTTGTGGTCTCAGAGGCTTCAGGATGATTTCGGATGGTTGACAGAAAGATTATGGAATTTAAGTTGCAGCTTCACCTACTGGTTCTGTCATAACAGCACATGTGGTTTGGGTTCCGCAGGTGTAGTGCTGCTGAAGCAGCTAAGTGGTCATAGAAGCGGATTTTGGCCATCTCTTCAGCAACCGCAGATGCAGGTAGTTCACCACAAAAGTGGTATCGCACCTACGGAAGGGTAACAGCAGATGCAAATATAGGCCTTTAAGTGAAAGACGCAGATGCGACAAAGTCCTTGCAGAAGTGGGGCGGTAGATGTGGTCCCAGGGCCACAAATGTAGAAACTGCTGGGCATAACATATAAATTCTTGCCTTCGCAAAATTTAGCCATTTTTCATCTTTTTCAGAATGGGAAGAAGCTTGGGGAGTAGTTTTCAAGAGAGATTCTCGTAGGAGTTCATTGGGGTGAGGTCTTTGGCACCTAAACTCATTATTGGGATGATTTTTATTAATTTAAGCATGAAAAGTTAAAAAATTAGTGGTAATTGGTGGGTTTAGGGCTTGTCTAATTGGATACATTTGAGTGATTATTTGAGGGACAATTGAGGTCTGATTTTGGTACTTTTGATATGACTAAACTTGTGAGAGTGCGAGGTTTCTAGACATATAAATTTTACCTGATTCCAAGACGTGGGCTCGAGGGTCATTTTTGTCATTTTAGATAATTTTGCATATTATCTTAGAATTTAATTGTAGAATCAGTTACTTGAAGTGTTATTTAAATTATGCAACTGAATTGAATATATTTGGGCCATTTGGAATCGAGTACTCGTGGCAAAGACGTGGTGTCGGGTTTATTTTGAGCTGGTTCGAGGTAAGTGGCTTCTCTAACCTTGTGTGGGGGACCTTCCCCTTAGGATATGATATATTTGATAATTGAAATGCCTTGTACATGAGGTGACGAGTGCGTACTTGAGCTAATTGTTGAAAATTTGATTTTACTTTAAGTATTTCGATTCAGTTCCTTTTTCCTATTTTATTCTACTTATGAATTTAGCCTGTTGTTAGTTTTGTAAATCATGTTTAGTTTACTTGATTGACTATTTTCTTAAACTGCCTTAATTGCATTACGTGAAGCATGATAGGCTAGAATTAACTGTTTACTTGGTACGAAATTAGCATTTAATTTGAGTATTCTTGTGTTGCTTCTGTGTGTTTTTAATTCGGGACTAGGGGACGACATCCGGGGAAATACCCTGTACGTATTTATAATCTGGACTGAGGTGCAGGATATTAATAGACCCTTGGCACGTATATTGAGAATACTAAGAGATCCTCGGGATACTAAGAGATCCCTAGCATATATTGAGGATACCAACAGATCCTCGGGGTATCAAGGGATCCCTTGAATACATAGAGGATACTAAGAGATCCTCGGGATACCAAGAGATCCCCCGGTTATCATCCTTGCTATGAGTGGTATTTCCTTGTGGTTTGCCTTTATCTCTATTTCCGTTATTGCACTCTTGTTATCCCGTATAGATTCTTACTTTAGATTCTCAATTGTACTGCTTATCTTATCCTGTCATCTTACTATTTATTTAATCTCAGTAGGGCCCTAACCTTCCTCGTCACTGCTCGACCGAGGTTAGGCTTGGTACTTACTGAGTACCGGTGTGGTGTACTCATGCCCCTTCTGTGCATGTTTTTCATGTGCAGATCCAGGTACCTCTACTCAGGCCTGCCATCCTTGAGGGAGGCAACTGCTTAGAGACTTCGAGGTACATCTGCCACGTCCGCAGACTGAGGAGTCCCTTTCTATTCCTACTTTTCGTATTTAGACCTTTTGTATTTCTGTTATTATTAGACATTCTGGAGTTAGAGCTATGTAGTACTTCCTTAGCTTGTGATTCGTGGGTTTCCGGGTCTTGGATTTATGTATTGGTATTGAGAGTTTAAACATGGTGTATGCCGAGCGAAACATTTAAAAACACTTATTACTTTATTCCTATTTTAAATTTTTGTACTTCTGCAAATTTTGGTTTTTCTTCCGCAATTACCTAGTCGTGGGGACTAGGTGCCGTCACGATGGTTCACAGAGGGCGAACCGGGACCATGACAGAAAATAGACATGTTTTTCAGGTAAAAAAAATCTTTCACCGATGTCACCAATGTGTGAGTATATTAGAAAACTATGATTTTTCCCAAAAACATTCAAAAATAGATAAAATGTTTCATTATCAGATAATGTGAAGAACATATATCCTATGCCTATATGTCAATGTGCATGCGAAGTCATGAATGCAACAATACCGTACAACATAAGAAAATACATCTCTATGGCTAACATGTTGTGTATGCATGTGAAATATAATGCACCATAGTGATAAACTAATGTGCTCATGCTCTAGGAGTATTCAACCTTACTGAGCATGCTCAATCAATCACAACCTCCCAGTCACTCAATAATCTCAATCACTCAGCGCCTCCCAATCACTAACAACTCTCAATCATTCGGCACTTGCACTCGGCATTCAAACTCAGTAGGTACCTCTGCTCAGTGGTGGTATATCACACTTCGGATGGGCAGATCCTACCTAAGCTCTAATATAAGCCAATCATGGCATTCTGCAGCGTGCAACCCGATCCCATAAATATCACTCACAATCAGGCCCTAGGCCTCACTTAGTCATCAATCTCTCCGATCTCTCGGGATCACAAATCTCATGCCCATCACCCTAAATAATGATAACATTATGTGACAACAAATAATAACAGAAATTGAGATATAATATGCAAATGAATCAATACGACTATGTAAATGTTGTTTAATAAAATAAGTCAACAATATAAATGAACTCAGTGGGTCCCAACAAAATAAGTATATGGCCAAAATATGATTCTAACATGGATCACAACTCAAATGCTTTAAAACATAGGAATTTAATGGATAGAAACAAGATAGATAACTACATAGTACCACAAAATCAACCGAGTCATAATTCACACGGTGTACTCCTACACGCCCGTTACCTAGCATGTGTATCACATCAACGCCAACATATAACATGTATATTCAGGGATTCATACCATCAGCAACAAGTTTAGAAGTGTTTCTTACCTCGAACAAGTCAAATCAAATACCGAGCAAGTCAAATTATACTCTAGAAATGCCAACCCACGTGTACTGACCTCCGAATGAGTCAAAACTAGCCAAAAGCAACTTAAGAACATCAAATAAAGCCAAAAGAAACAAACCCAATCGATAAAGGTCGAATCTTTAATTAAAAGCACAATGTCAACAAAAAAGTTAAATCCGGGCTTGCGCCTTGAAACCCGACAAAAACTCACAAATCCGAAAACATATTCAATAATGAGTCCAACCATACTAGTTTCACTCAAATCTGACTCTGAATGGATGTTCAAAACTCAAAAACGCATTTTATTAAATTTTAGACAAAACCCCCAAATTTCTCTTTGAAATTCATAATCCAAATGTCAAAAACGAAGATAGGTTCATGAAATATAATAAAAACGAAGTAGAGAACGCTTACCCAATTCATGTGGTGAAAATCTCCTCGAAAATCGTCTCAATCGAAGCTTCATAGCTCCAAATATGTAAAAATGGCAAAAACCCCCGAAAATAGAGTACTTATAATCACTGGAGGGATCAATGAATAGCGATCACGGAAATACTATCCCGATTGCATAGAAGATAATGCACTGGCCCCATGCAATACACTACGCGATCGCAGCAAAATCCTTACGAATGCGATACCCAAGGATGATAGAACTATGCGATTTTGGGAATAATGTCGCGAATCTGAAGAGGAAACCAGCATCCTGCCTAGCTTAGCCCAATCACTACGTGAAAGCATAGAAGCAGATGTAAACAAGATGAAAACCATACCCATATCTATGGAAACTATTCATCCTCACCCGAATGAGAAGAAAAAATTTACAGCAGACCAAAACACCTTTCAGGATCGCGAAGAACACCAGAAGCAACAGGTAGTAGCAGAAAACCAGTAATGTAAAACTATCAGAACCGCGTCCGAAACTCATCCGACCGCTCTGGACCGTGTCCAAACATACCAAAAAGTTTCATAACATAACCCAGACCTACTCGAGGCATCAAATCATGCATAAAACATCAAAAATACAAATCATGCCTCAAATCGAACATAATGAACTCTTCAAGTTTCAACTTTCAAATCACGCACCGAACCATATAAATAAACTCGGAATGAACTCAAATTTTGCACATAAGTCCCAAATAACATAACAAAGCTATTACAATTCTCGTAACCACAATCCGAAGCCGATATTACCAAAGTCAGCTCCTGGTCAAACTTATGTACATTCCAAACCTTGAAATTTCCAAATTTTGCCTATGAGTTCCTTAACCTTGTAGAAATATCCAAATGCAAATCCGAGCATACGCCCAAGTCGAATATCACCAT
>MU677930.1:5995-33401 GCA_026770625.1 Nicotiana glauca
GATCTCCCTGTCTCTTGGCCTTTGATCATATCGATGATTATTCTGTCTCGATCGTGAATCCTTCCCTGAAGGTCCCAAATATGGATCGTATCTATTCTTACCTGATCTTTTTTCAGCTTCTGACCTTCTGGATCTGATCCTTTCTTCACGATGGTACTGAGGTACGGTATCCTCTTCAATTCTGAGTTTCGTACTGTACCAGTTATAAACATCGTTCCAAGTGGTTGCAGGAAATTCACGAAGGCTTTCTTTAAGCCTTCTCGTGGCTTCCGAACTTTTGTCGTTCAAATTACTTGTAAAAGCTATTGCAGCCCAATTATCTGGTACACGAGGTAAAGTCATTCGTTCTCGTTGAAACCTATCAACAAAATCTCTGAGTAACTCTGTGTCTGATTGTTTAATTTTGAAAATGTCCTCCATTCTTTTTTCAACCTTTTGCGCTCCTGAGTGTGCTTTAATGAAAGAATCTGCAAGCTCAGCAAAAGAGTTTATAGAATTTTCAGGCAAAAGAGAATACCAGGTTAGTGCACCCTTGGTGATTGTTTCTCCAATTTTTTTGATCAATACGGACTCAATCTCCTGTTTAGTTAAATCATTTTCTTTGGCACCTGTAGTGAATGCTGTCACATGATCTCGTGGGTTGGTTGTGCCATCATATTTTGAAATGTCAGGCATTTTAAACTTTTTAGGGATGGGAAGAGGAGCAGCACTTGGTTTCCAAGGTTGTTGTGAGTACTTATCCGCATCTATCCCTTTGATTATTGGGGGAACACCAGGTATTTGCTCGATCCGCTCGCTTTGCTCTTTGACCTGTACCTGCAAAGTTAGTACCAAATTTTATAAATAAGAATTATTTGCATTACCTGGATCCATTTCTCGTGGTTCACTATGGGTTCCTTCGTTTGTGATAACAAGGCCAGAACGAGGATTCTCCAGTGTATTGTTATTAGGTGAAGGAGTGGGCGGCGCGACAGGTAACCGGCTAACTAATGTTTGAAGAGCTTGGCTAACCCGTGCATCAATTATTCTTTGCAGAGCTTCCTCTGGTCCCTCAAAATGTTCTGACTTCTCTTGCTCATCAGCATGTGATACTGGTGCAGGAGTACCCTCACGAGATTGGCGTGGAGAAGTTTGAGGGGAAGGAACTATGTTAACGTTGTGCAAATCCCCTTGAGCATGATGGATTTGGTTTTCAACAGCGTTGTTGTTGTTGTTGTTGTTTGACATGATGTTAACAATGAGTAAAATGTGTAGGCTTGGAAAGAATAGATTATCAGATTCCCGGTAACGGAATCAATTTGTTTAACCAAAAAATGATAATTTGGTCAAAGCTAGAATTTAAGATAAGAAATATATGATGTCAATGATATTTCGTGTGTCCTTACAAATGATGAGACCTCCTCCTTTTATAGCTAATAAGGAGTAACGTCTCAATTCCTTAGTATAAATAAAAATAATAACGGACATTTAATGAGACAATTATGAGTAATAAATGACATTAAATAAGCAGTTACACAATCATTCCTATTAAATACCAATTTTCCAACGTATCAGGTATTTAATACTGAATTTGGACTCCTTTTTGTCTTCAGATCCATGTCTTCAATGCCTTTCGATCCGTTGGCTTTAAATGAGTCGAATTGATACGGGACTCGTGTCTAAACTGCTTCTTGTGCCTGTTTAACTTCTTTTTCCCGTATCTTTCGTCACCAGATTCTTGTCTTTTGAATCCTTAAGAATTCCTAGACCTAAATGCTTCATTTAGGTACGAGATACGTATCTAAATTGCACCCCGTGCCTATTTTGAGTTCTTCTTCTCGTGTCTCTCAATTAATTATTACCTGTTGACCTTTTGACCACTCCACGTGTCATGCCACATCATCTTTAATATAAATTCATTTTTTTCCCAATACAGGCCCGGGGGCAATTTTGGGATTTTTGGGAATAAAGCTTGGAAATCTATAATTATACATTGGGTTTGATTTGTTTAGCATGTATTGATATTATGAAGTCATTATTGTATAGATTCAATTAAGTTGGAGCCGAATTCGAGAGGGAAAGCAGTTGTTGTGGATTGATTTGGCCGTGAAAGTTGAGGTAAGTGTTTGGTTTAACCCTAGCTTGAGGGAATAGGAGTTGAGTCTTATTTGATACTTGCTAATTGTCGAGTATGATGTATAGACATGGTGACGAGTATCTATACATTTGTGTCTAGCATGACCGTGAGTCCTTATTTTTCAAATAGTTGGGATTATTGTTATATTTTCCATGCTTAATTGATGACTTTTATATGTTGTAAAGATCTTGTGAAAGTAAATTGTAGTCTTTAAAATTTGTGGAGCGTTGGCTCGAGTTAAAATGCAAATTGTGAAGGTATATGAGATAAGTAAATCCTTGGAGCATTGGCTCAAGTGGTAATGTGCACTATGAGATAAAAGTGAAAGAAAGAGAAAGAGTTAATGATTTATTCCCTTGCCGGGACGTAGTTGATTATTGATGTTGTACCCTTGCCGGATTTTTAATTGTTTGCTTTTATTCCCTTGTCGGGATTTCCATTATTGTTTTATTAATTCCCTTGCCCTTGTTTGTGATTGTTGATTTGAGTGAGGAAGAGTGTTAAAGAACAAAGGGTGATGCCGTGCATTGTTTGCTTCTTGTGAGGAATGAGTGTAAATCACGAAGGGTGATGCCGTGCATTGTTTGTTTATTGTGAGGAAAAGAGAGTAAAGCACGAAGGGTGATGCCGTGCCGCATGATGTGCCATTCCGTGCTGATTCTATTGATTGCATGTGAGGTATGAGAGTAAAATCACGAAGGGTAATGTCGTGCACGTTGATATGCTATTATTTGGGTGAAGATGAGAGTAAAATCACGAAGAGTGATGTCGTGCACTTGTGATCTCTGTTTCTTGTTGTTGTATGAGTTGTGCTTTTCCTTTGTATCAGTCAGTTTATACTTGAAACTGTTATCTCCCCACAGCATGTCCCCCCTATATTATTTACTTGTCTTGTATTTCGATTCTGCTGTATATATATAACTGTATAGGTTTATGTGGTAGTCTAGTCTATCCTCATCACTACTTCGCCGGGGTTAGACTAGACACTTAACAACACATGGGATCGGTTGTGCTGATACTACACTCTATGCTATTTTGCACAGATTCAGGTTTCAGACAACAACAACAATAGTATTAGTGTGGGAGCAGGCCTTCAGTCCTACGAGACCCGAGGTATACTTGCAGCTCTCCGCAGGTCTGGCGTCTCCCTTATCTTCTCTTTTAGTCTGTTATCTCATTGTGTCGAGACAAATAATTTGTGTTTCTTTTGGAAGTTGTATTTAGTATTCTTAGCAGTTCGTGAGTACAGTGACACCAGTCTTGGGTAGAGAATTTTGTTAAACTTTTCTGCATTTCTATTCAGTTTTATATAATGCTAAGACTTCCGCTTATTATTGAATTTTGTTGCCTTTATGTTTTGCCATAAATTGTTAAAATGGGTTAGATCATTAATGGAAAATTAATTAAAATTGGCTTGCCTAGCTCTCATTAGTAGGCGCCATCACGACTCCCGAGCGTGGAAAATTCGGGTCGTGACAAGTTGGTATTAGAGCACCAGGTTACATAGGTCTCACAACTCACGGACAAACTTAGTAAATTCTGAGGGATCGGTACGGAGACATCTGTATTTATTCCCCAGAGGCTACCGAGTTAGGAAAAGTTTCACATTTGTTCTTTTTTTTTTTCGTGCGATGTGGTTTCTCAATGCTAATTGAATTTCTACTCTGTTCTTTCACAGATGGCGAGAACACGTGCTTCCTCATCTTCGGATCAGCAGTTTGAGCCCCAGGCAGCTCCCGCTAGGGGCAAAGGACGAGGCTGTGCTAGAGGCCAAGATAGGGGTAGAGCTCAGTCCCGAGCAGCAGCACCAATGGCGGAGCCTCAGGTCGATTTTGACGAGGAGGTTCCGGACCCAGCCCCAGCAGTTCCGGTGGGCCCAGCTCAGGTCCCAGAGGGGTTTATTGCCACCCCATTTCTTCAAGATGCTTTGGTCTGATTGGTGGGCCTCATGGAGAGTGTTACTTGAGTGGGTTTACTTCCTATAGCACCAACTGTCTCTCAGGCTGGAGGAGGGGCTCAGACTCCTGCTACTCGTACTCCGGTGCAGGTAGCTCTTTAGGTTCAGGCTCCAGCAGTTCAACCAGTTGGAGCAGCTCAACCGGGTGTGGTAACCTAGGCAGGTGATGGGGCAGCCATGTCTGCCGATGCTTTATGGAGATTGGATAGGTTTACCAAGCTCTTTACTACTACTTTCAGTGGTGCACCCACCGAGGATCCTCAGGATTATTTGGACAGCTGCCATGAGGTTCTTCGGAACATGGGTATTATTGAGTCCAATAGAGTTAATTTCACTGCATTTCGCTTATCTGGATCCGCCAAGAGTTGGTGGAGGGATTTCTATTTAGCTAGACCAGCAGGGTCTCCAGCCTTGACCTGGGAGCAGTCTACGCATACATTTCTGGAGAAGTTTCTCCCTGTCACACAGCGTGAGGCCTATCGAAGGTAGTTTGAGCGTCTCCATCCGGGATCTATGTCAGTCACCCAGTATGAGACTAGGTTTATTGATTTGGCTTGCCATGCTACTGTCATACTCCCCACTGAGAGGGAGAGAGTGAGACGGTTTATTGATGGACTCATCCAGCCTATTCGTCTCCAGATGGCCAGGGAGGCGGGGAGTGATATTACATTTCAGGAGGCGGCCAATATGGCCCGGAGGATCGAGATGGTATTACCATAGGGGGTGGTCATAGAGAAGACAAGAGACCCCATCAGTCAGGCCGATTTAGTGGTGCCTCATCTAGAGGCAGGGATTCTTATGATAGGGGTCAGCATTCTAGGCCTTTCCAACTAGCCCTCCAGGTTTCTCAGGGTGCCCTAGGTGATCGTGGTTTCCGTGGGCATTATACTGATCAGCAGCCATTTAGTGCATCGCTAGCTCCTATCAGTGCACCGCCGCTTCAGAGTTTCCGTGGTGGTCACTCAGGTCGACAGGGCCTGCAGACTCAGTAGCCAAGGGCTTGTTACACTTGTGGTGACACGGGTCATATTGCCAGGTTTTTCCCTCGAGCACTGAGCAATTTTCAGCACCAAGGTTCTCGTGCCATGGTTCAGGCACCAGCTGCTCCACAGCCAGCCCAGCCAGCTAGAGGCGGGGGTAGAGGTACTAGAGGTGGAGGTAGATGTCATAGAGGTGGAGCTCAGACCGCCAGAGGTGGAGGCCAGCTAGTATCAGGCCGTCCCAGAGAGGCAGATCAGAGTGGTGGGCCCCCGCCCCGATGTTATGCTCTTCAGGCTAGGCCCGAGGCAGAGACTTCAGATGCGGTTATTACAGGTACGGTTCTGGTTTGTGATAGAGATGCTTCGTTGTTATTTGATTTAGGGTCTACGTATTTGTATGTGTCATCATATTTTGCCCCGTATTTGATCATGCCTAGTGATGCATTGGGTATTCCTATTTATGTGTCTACACCGGTGGGTGATTCCATCGTGGTCGATCGAGTCCATCACTCTTGTATTGTGGTGATTGGTGGTCTGGAGACTTGTGTAGATTCGTTGCTTTTAGATATGGTTGACTTTGATATTATATTGCGGATGGACTGGTTATCGCCCTATAACGCTATCTTGGACTGCCATGCCAAGACGGTGACCTTAGCTTTATCGGGTATGCCTCGTTTAGAATGGAAAGGGACTCCTGGTCATTCTACCTGCAGTATCATATCGTATGTGAAGGCTCGGCGTATGGTCGAGAAGTGTTGTTTGGCTTATTTAGCTTAAGTTTGGAATTCTAGTGCTGAAGTTCCCTCTATTGATTATGTGCTGGTTGTTCGTGAGTTCCTTGATGTTTTTCCTTCAGACCTGCCGGGTATGCCACCCGATAGGGATATTGATTTCTACATTGATCTGGTTCCGGGAACTTAGCCCATTTCTATCCCACCATATCGTATGGCCCCGCCGGAGTTAAAAGAGTTAAAGGAACAGTTGCCGGATTTGCTTGAAAAGGCTTTCATTAGACCCAGTTTCTCACCTTGGGGTGTGATAACTGTGATTTTAACACTTTTTATGCCCATACTTGCCTATGCTTTGTGTGATAATTGCCATAAAATAGTCTCAAAATGCTTACAAGTTGCGCTTGGTTACAGGTTTGAGCGACAAGATGACAAATGTCAAAAATCGGCTCAAAACGGAGTGAAACCTGCCAAGTGTCAAAGACTAAATGAAGTGGGGACAAGAAGACCTAGCGCGGACCGCACTGATTTGTCACGTGTCCACACTAGGAGATTCAGAGACTACACATTTCGAAGAGCATCCTGCGCGGTCCGTGCTCTTCTTTATGCGGTCCGCGCCTGCGGAGACTCAGAAGCCATAAATTCAAGGCAAGAACCCACACGGCCGCGCACCAAATCAGTGCGGTCCGCGTGGGTGAGATTCAGAGAGGTGACAAATGTGCCCAACTCCTTCCATGCGGCCGCGCCCTCCTGCCTGCGTGGTCGAGCCACCTTCTTGCACAGTCTGCATCCCCAACTTCAGAGGAGAGATTATTGCTAGGGGTTTGCATTCGAATCGGTTTATCGATAAATCGAATTGATTATTTGTTGTCGGTTTATCGATTTATCGATTTCGATTTCGAAATTTTCCTTACCGAATTATCGATTTCGATTTTGATTTGTCCTCTTCAGTTTATCGGTTTATCGATAAACCGATAAGATATACTAAAAGGAAAAAAATTTAAAAATTTAAATTTTTTTTTTATTTTTTTTACCCTTATTCTATAATACCCTTTCCTTTACCCTAAGTCCCTAACCTTATTATTTCCTCTACCACATTTAAGGAATGATCATATTTAAAGCTCAAGGGAATGAAGTTCAAATTAATGGAAAACAAAATTAGTCGTGATGATGTATTTTTTTTATACCGTTGGAGTGTTGGTGGCATACATTTGATCCCTTACTTTAGTTTCATTGCATGTGCTTGTTGACACAATTTTAAGTCATAAACGATGTTCGTCTTATTTTAGCTTCTTTTTGTCCATATTAGATAGGCGTGTTTATAGCGATATACTTTCCGTGGAATCTCGCAAATTTTGTTATTGGTATAATCGATAGTCTAATCGATAAGCCCCAAAAATCGATAAATCGAAATCGAAAAAATCGAAAACTTATTGAAACGATAATGATAAGCATATGTACAAATCGATAATCGATAAGTAATTATCGATAAGGGTCAAAATCGAATCGATAAATCAAATGCACACCCCTAATTATTGCAAGTCCAAGAGCCTACGCGGTTGCGCCACATTTATGCGCGGTCCGTGCCGAACTTGCAGGGGTATTTTTGTCCAGTTTTTCCAGCCCAGTATAATAGAATATTTTACCATTTTTAGGTCAAGTTTTGTATCATATATTGAGCTACGCTCGTGAGGACCGAAGTTTTAGCCTATTTTGGCACTTTAGCATTAATTTTTCAATAGATTCTTGTAGTTTCTTCTTAGTAACTAATTAATATGGTTATTTCATCATCTATTTCTTTAGTTTCTTCTCTTATTATGTCTAGCTAAACCCATTATCTAGGTTTGTGGCTCAACCCTATTGTGGGTAATTGATGGGTGTTGCTTATTAATGATAGATTGATATTGGGTGTTTGTTATTTGGGTTAATTTTATGATTTAATTAAGGATTGGTGGTTGCAAACATTGATTCTAGCTTAGTGAGTCTTGAACCTTCTTGAGAAAGAGAGTCTATGACCCCAAAATTGACCCAACAAGGAATTGGGATGGACCCATGAGAAATGGTAGTCCCAATTAACGGGTTAAACCTCGAGAGACCCTACTTGAAACCTAGTTGCTTGGGCTAATTGGCCTACCCAATTGGTCTCGGGAGAGTCAATTGGGCAAAATCGTTCTCTCTACCGAGAGGTGTGAGAGCGGGTACAATTGCGCAACGGTTATAACATTGATCCCAAATATGTCAATCTATTGTTGGTAGCTTCTACTCATTAGTTAACCACCTAGGTAATGCCATGACCCTAGTGCCTTTTCTCTATATTAATCACACTTTAGAACATATCTCTTAGCATAATTTAGCCTTAGCCTGTAGTTAACAATAGTAGCTATTTAAACAACAAAAACTCAAAAATATTTGAAGTTCAATTAGAAGCAAACACGCATTCCTAGTCTAAACAAATACGCAACTCCCTTCCTAGCTCCCTGTGGAAATTGACCCCGATACCACTATTCGGGTGAAAGTCTTAGTGCCCACTAGTCCTACCATAGTGTAAGGTTGAGTTTGCTGCGATCACTTTTTGGTACCGTTGTCGGGGAGCTTACGGTGTTGACTATTTGCGTAGCTAGTTTTATTTTTTTCTTCTCTTACCTTCTTTTTACTAACGTTATTTGTGTCGATCCATGAGGTACACATGGCTCTAAATGGAAATGTCCCTCTTGACAACGTGGTCGCGGAGGAGGTTGAAGACGTTGAGCAAGATGAGCTTCCGGTACCTCAAGTACCACGGAGAGGTAGAAATTCCAATGCTAATGATCAAATCCCAGACCCTCCTCTGCCTCCACCAAGAGTAGCTCCAAGGGTCCTTCCGAACCAAGGTTATGCAAGTGCCATAGTTCCTCCCCGAATCCGGGCAGGGAATTTTCAAATCACCAATGTCATATTGACGCTTCTCGAGCAAAGAGGGTATTTTACGGGTGCCTTCGACCAAAATGCATACAAGCACTTGAAGGGGTTCGTAGATACTTGCTGGGGGAGTAAACAAACCAATGCGTCAGAGGATGCTTTTAGATTGAGGTTTTTCCCGTTTTCTCTTCGGGGGAAAACATTGGATTGGTTAGAAAGGCTTCCAAATCATTCCATCACAACGTGGGATGAATTGGTGGACAAGTTCATTGCCAAATTCTTTTCTCCAAGTCACATGGCGGCGCTCCGTGATGAGATTTTGGCTTTCAAACAAGAGCCAATGGAACCTTTGCATGAAATATGGGAGAGATTTAGAACTATGGTCAAAGAGTGTCCAAATAATGATATGAATGATGTGATGATTCAACAAATGTTCTATAGGGGCATCAACACAACTAACCAATGTATTGTGAACCAATTGGCGGGTGGAAATTTTATGAAGCTCCCATACAATGAAGCTTGTGATGTGTTAGATGAAATGGCCGATACTTCTTCGGCATGGCAAAGCCAGGCAAATGTTCCTCAAGGTGATCCTAATGTCATACATTTGCATAAGGAGTTACATGATCACGGCCAAACTATTGCCAAACTTACAACAACAATGAACCAATTGGCGAAGGCGCAATTGCAATAAGTTCAAAACCCGCGCCAAGTCAATGCCATGGAAGGAGTGAATATGTTGAAAAGAAGGCAAAGAGGGCAGCAACCTCAAGGAAATTGTGACAACTACGATGATGGTGATGGTTATTCAAACGAGTGCTATAATGAGCAAAGTGAGGATTGTCAATATGTCAACAACTACCAAGGAAATAGAGGAAACCATGGCAATCAACAATGGAGATCCCAAGGGAATTGGGGCAATCAATAAGGAAGTGGAAATTGGAATAACAATAATCATCAACAAGGTGGTGGAAATTCGAATGGGAATAACCAAAACAACAATTGGGGGAATCAAGGTAGCAATGGTGGCAATTGGAACGGAAACAACAACAACAATTGGAACAACAACAATGGTCAAGGTAATCGGGGCCAAGGCTTTCAAAATCCTCTGATGTTTCAACAACCGAACAACCCACCACCGTTTCAATCTCAAGGGTCTAGTTCTTCGGGCAATGAATTGGGAGAATTGAGGTTATGTTTGAACAAATGATGAAGAAGAACCAAGACTCCGATGCGCAATTGGCTTCACACAACACTTCCATCCGTAACTTGGAGGTGCAACTTGGTCAAATTTCACAATCCTTAAAGGCTCACCCAAAGGGTGCTCTACCAAGTGACACGGTAGTAAACCCTAAGGGTGGGCACAACAACCATGTGATGGCAGTGACCACGTGAAGTGGATGAAGTGGTGATGTGCATGCCTCAATAGAGAATCAAGTCATGGTAGATAAAGATGAGTTGTAGGATGATGATATGCCTACGGGGGTTGATGATGTAGTGGAACCAAGTGCGAGAAATGATGTGCGAATTGACATTCATGAGGTTGAGGAGGAGACACAAGAGAACGTGAACCCATCTAGGGAATATGTGGTAGAGATGCCTGAGCTGGAGGTGTCCAAAGCCAAGGCACCCTTACCTAGGCCTCCTCCGCTCTATCCTCAACGTTTGGCCAAGCAAAAGGGTGATAACCAATTTAAGAAATTCATTGAGATGATGAAGAGTTTGACTATCAATGTGCCTTTAGTGGAGGCACTCGAGCAAATGCCGGGGTACGCAAAATTCATGAAGGATTTGGTTACAAAGAAGAGATTAATGGAGTGTGAGACGATCAAGATGAACCATCAAGTGAGCGCAATTGTACACTCCATGGCTCCTAAACTTGAGGACCCTGGTGCATTCACTATCCCATGCACTATTGGAAGCCCCGACTTTGGAAAAGCCCTTTGTGACTTGGGGGCGAGTATCAACTTAATGCCATATTCGGTTTTCAAAACTTTGGGAATCGGGCAACCTCGCCCGACTTCAATGAGGCTCCAAATGGCGGATAGGTCAATGAAGCGGACTTTGGGTATAATCGATGATGTCCTTGTTCGTGTTGATAAGTTTATTTTGCCGGCCGACTTCGTGATACTAGATTGTGAGGTGGACTTTGAAGTCCCAATTATCCTTGGAAGACCTTTCATAGCAATGGGGAAGGCTTTAGTTGTTGTCGAGGCGGGAGAGTTGAACTTCCGAGTTGGTGATGAAAAGATGGTGTTCCATGTGTGCAAGTCTATGAGGCAACCAAATAGCACCGAGGTGTGCTCGTTTTTTGACATTGTCACGGTGGTGATAGTGGATGGCACAAGCGCAATGATCAATGTTGAAGATCCACTTGAAGCAGTGCCTTTGAACATGGAGGCTAATGATGATGCCGGGAGAATTGAATGTGTAAATGCTTTGCATGGTATGGGCTCATACTCTTATGAGCCTAGGAAGTTATTATTGGACCTTGAAAATTGTAAAGCTCCCCCAACAAAGCCATCTATTGAGGAGCCACCGGTGTTGGAGTTGAAACCACTTCCTCCTCACCTCAGGTATGAATACTTGGGTCCTAATTTCACTTTGCCAGTTATTCTTTCATCTTGCTTAACTAGCTTGCAGGTTGACGTCACTTTGGCGGTGCTACAAAAGCGCAAGCGGGCAATTGGATGGACGTTGGCGGATATTCGGGGTATAAGCCCCGGTTTTTGCATGCACAAGATCATTTTGGAGGAAGATGCAAGGCCATCTCTTGAACATCAAAGAAGACTAAATGAAGCTATGCAAGAGGTGGTCAATAAAGAGGTTATCAAGTGGTTGGACACCGGTGTAGTCTACCCAATCTCGGATAGTTCATGGACCTCTCCGGTCCAATGTGTGCCAAAGAAGGGTAGTATGACGGTCGTCACTAATGCCAACAATGAATTGATTCCTACCCGTACGGTCACGGGTTGGAAAGCTCAACAACATCACGAGAAAAGATCATTTCCCTCTACCATTCTTGGACCAAATGGTTGATCGTTTAGCGGGCCGGGCTTATTATTGTTTCCTTGATGGCTACTCGGGGTACAATAAAATTATCATTGCCCCGGAGGACCAGGAAAAGACAACCTTTACATGTCCGTATGGCACATTCGCTTTCTCAAGAATGCCATTTGGACTTTGTAATGCTCCGGCGACCTTCCAAAGATGTATGATAGCAATCTTCACCGACATGTTGGAGGATGTTCTGGAGGTTTTCATGGACGATTTTAGTGTGGCGGGGGACTCATTTGAAGAATGCCTAGTGAACTTGGACAAAGTGTTGAAAAGATGTGAGGAAACTAATCTTGTACTTAACTGGGAAAAATGTCACTTCATGGTGCAAGAGGGCATTGTGTTGGGGCACAAAATCTCTAAACATGGAATTGAAGTCGATAAGGCAAAAATTGAGGTAATCTCAAGGCTTCCTCCCCCTATTTCTGTCAAGGGGGTGAGGAGTTTTTTGGGTCACACCGGGTTCTACCGACGATTCATTAAGGACTTTTCAAAAGTTGTGAACCCACTTTGTAAACTGTTGGAAAAGGATGTGAAGTTCGTCTTTGATGAGAGGTGTATGGAGTCCTTTGAGTTGTTGAAACACAAATTGACCACAAATCCCATTATCATCGCGCCCAATTGGGAATTGCCTTTTGAACTTATGTGTGATGCGAGTGATGTAGCGGTAGGTGTGGTGGTTGGACAAAGAATCAACAAAATGTTTCATCCCGTGTATTATGCGAGCAAGACAATTAATGAGGCCCAAAAAAACTACACGGTGACGGAAAAGGAGCTCTTGGCTATTGTGTTCGCGATGGAGAAATTTTGCCCTTATCTTATGGGGGCGAAGGTGATCATACATACAGACCATACAGCCCTCAGGTATTTGATGACAAAGAAAGATTCGAAGGCAAGGTTGATGAGATGGGTACTACTCCTTCAAGAATTTGATCTAGAGAGTGTGGATAGAAAAGGAAGTGTGAATCAAGTCGCATATCATTTGTCCCGGCTAGAGGAAGAAGGGAGACTGAGCAATGGTGTTGAGATAAATGATGCTTTCCCCGATGAGCAACTTTTTTCAATTTCTATGGGTGACATACCTTGGTTTGCGGACATCGCCAATTTCATAGTGATCGGCAATGTCCCGTGTGAGCTCTCTTCCAACCAAAGGAAGAAACTCAAGCGGGATAACTTATATTTCTATTGGGATGAGCCGTACTTGTTCAAAATTTGTACAGACGGGGTAATATGAAGATGTGTGCCGGAAACTGAGCAAATGAGCATATTGGAGGCTTGCCACTCTTCTCCTTATGGTGGTCATCACGGGGGAGTGAGGACGACATCAAAGGTTTTAAGTTGCGGCTTCTATTGGCCGACTTTGTTTCAAGATACGAGCAATTTGGTAAAGAAATGTGATGCATGCCAAAGAACTGGCGGGATTTCAAAAAGGGATAAGATGCCTCTCATACAATCCTCGAGGTAGATATTTTTGATGTTTGGGGCATTGATTTCATGGGCCCGTTTGTAAGATCTTGTGGGAACACGTATATTCTCGTGGCGCTGGACTATGTGTCAAAGTGGGTTGAAGCCATGGCTCTTCCCAACAATGAAGCCCGAAGTGTCGTGGCATTTTTGAAAAGGAATATCTTCACTAGGTTTGGAACCCCTCGTGCTATCATTAGTGATGGGGGGTCCCATTTTTTTGCAACAAGGCCTTTGGCTCTTTGCTCACTAAATATGGAGTTAACCACAAGGTGACTACCCCCAATCACCCACAATCAAGCGGTCAAGTGGAGGTTTCAAATCGGGAAATTAAGAGTATTTTGTCCAAAACAATAAATGCTAATAGGACTGATTGGTCAAAGAAGTTGGATGACGCTCTTTGGGCTTATCTGACGGCTTACAAGACTTCGATTGGTATGTCTCCATATCGGTTTGTGTTTGGTAAGGCTTGTCATCTCCCAGTGGAACTAGAACACAAGGCTATGTGAGCATTGAAAAAATTGAACTTGGAATGGGATGTTGCGACCAACCTCCGAGTGGAACAATTGAATGAACTTGATGAGATTAGATTTCATGCTTTCTCCAGCTCGTCCTTGTATAAGGACAAGATGAAGTACCTCCACGATAAGTATGCTCGGGGTTGTGAGCACGTGATTTTTGGCCTAAGCAAATTGTTCCCAAAAAATCAAATAAAACAATTTTCTTATTATTTTACAATTTTTGTTGAATTTTCTGATAATTGTTGCATTTTATTTGTGCATGTTAATCCATATAAAATACAAAAATACATGTGACATTTATGTGGGATTTAATTTCGTACTTTAGTGTTAATTGGTAGTTTAAATTCGTTTTATACAAAGAAAAATGACAAAAAAATAATTTTGTGCACTTTTATTTTTAATTTGTAGAAATCGTTTTAATTTTAATTTTAAAAAAAATAGAATTTAGTTCATTTTGGAAAATTAAGTAATAATTTTAATTTAGTCCATGAATTCTATTTATCATTTTTAACAAAAAATATAAAAAATACAAAGTGAGAAAAAGGAGAAAATAAGACAAAGAAAACAATTGAAGTGAAAAATGAAAAAAGGCTGTTTCTAATAAAAGAAGCCAATTGGGCTCGTTATTAACCATATTCCTCAACCCAAATGCCCAGGCAGCCCAAATCATTCTCCTCAACCCGGTCCAGTGTGCTACGTCCAAAATGACGCCGTCTTAGAGAATGATCTCAACCGTTGCTTCTTGATCTGACGGTTGAGATCGTCCTAGGTTAAGGGTATAAGATTGTCCGAATGCCCCCCCCACCCCATTTCTCATCGTCTTCCTCACCCCTCACAAACCCTAGCCGTGCCGCCATGAAACCCCTAGGCCGCCGGTGGCGGCACCGATGCCAATCACCCCCAAATTTACACCCCTCATCCTCCTCACTCTCCTCTTTCCATCTATGACAATGGTTTCCCTCGAATCAAGTCCAGGCCTCTCGAATATGAGTTTGAAATTCTGGTTTCAAAACACGAACTTTCCCAAATGAGCCCGAATCGATACCAGATAGTCTCTTGACCTTCCTCATCTCGAATCTGTGGGTATTTCACTTTGAATCTTACCAGGCCGCCCCCAATTTCCAATCTAGGGGTTTTAGTTTTTCTGCCGCTTGAAGCTTCATTCTCGGGGGAATTTTTATTAATATTAGGAGTTTATTTTGACAAAAATAAACTTGTAATATTGATTAAAATTCATTCCGGAATCAAATAAAATTTCAAGTTCAAATCTGTAAGTTGTTCTCATCTTTGGTTTCGATGTAATGTGTTTGTCTTTAATTAAGCATAGTTTTATTTTCCGAATATCTTAATTGGTATTTTTTTTTGCAATATAATCCTTGTTAAATTCTTAGTTTAGATTTCATTTTTGATTAGTTCTATTGATTTCTGTCTCGCTTATGCTTTAAATGGTTAATCGATTAGGTGTTGGTTGATTCCAAAATAACTCGGACTGTTTAGTTGGTTCGAAAGTATTTCCTGTGAATTGATTAATTGTTCTTTAATTCAGTTTTAGTAATAAGGTTTAGTTGATTGGATTTAGCTGAATAGTTTAATACCTGGTTAACTAAAATGAATCTATAACTAAGGTGAAAGGGGTCTGGTTAGGTTAGGTAATTAACAAAGGAATCAAAGGGCATTATAGACATAGAAAAGGGTAGTTTCTTCAAGAATAGTAATTTCAAAGTAAGGGTAAGGGTAGTATAGGTATTTTGTGGGTAGAAGAGCATCCTAGGGCCTTCTAGAAGGGTACTTTAGTGTAGATGTTAGCACAATAGAGGTATTTATTTGTTGAGCAAGTCAAAAATAAAGGGACTAAACTGAAAATAATGAAGGACTAAAAGAGAAAAATAAAAATCTGAAGTTGCACCCTAATTTTACCTATAAAAAGGCATCAACATGCCTTGTTTAACAAGTTTGGAACCCCTCTGAAAATTCCCCAAAGTTAGAAACCCCCCTGAAAATTTCTACAAGTTTTGAGCCTAAAAAATTTCCCCCCAAAATTTCCTCTTCAATTTCAGATCTGATTTCGAAATTTAAGCCTTCAAAAAATCCAAAAACAATAGAAAATTAATAGAAAAACCAAAAATAGACTGCTTCATGAAGTAATTTCAGTTTTTAATCCTGATTTCATCTAGTTTTTTACAGTTTATATTCGTAGTCGAATCTGGGTTTGTTGGAAGAGTCTAGTACTGTTTTCAAGTGGGTTTTGCATCTGTTGGGTTGGATTTGGTTATTTTTGGGTTCTCGGAGCTCTTTTGGTTTGCTTTGTTATGTGTTTCTGTTGAAATCTCTTGATCATTTTGAGTTTGAGTCACTCCTGTGTTGCTGGTCATTGCTGCTGAAACTGTTGTTGCTGTGTTGGATAGTTCTTCAGTGAAGCTGACCATCTTCTTCTTCTGTTGTAATTCATTGCTAGGTACACCTTTGAACCATCCTGATGTAACCTTGAGTTGAGTTGAAATAGAAGCTAGATTCGAGTTCATCTTTAATTGTTTTATCATTTGAAAGTTGCTAATTTAGATGAATGTTTGGTATTTGTAGTTTTGCCCTATTAGCACAGTTTGTTCATTCGAATTGTTTGTACGAATTGCTGAGTTTATGACTTGTATTAGACTAAAAATTAATTCTAATTAGTTGGGCTGTAATAATTGTGGACTGATCGCTTGAATTCATTAGATAATTCTTGAGCATGTGATTCTGTAGGTGTATGGTGATAATATGGTATAGTCATGTTTGCTCGTATAGTTTAACTTTCGAAAATTAGGAAGTGGCTTGAATCAGAAATGATGACAATTTTTTTTAAGTAACAAAGTCAGCAATTCCACTCTAGAGTTTCAAATCGCCTAAGCATTGGTTCAGAAATTGTTAGTTTATATTAATACAAAATAAGCAGTCTGCTTGTGTTAATACTCCACTGAGTCCATGCTTATTATTCATGTAGTGATAGTTCATTTCACACTAGGTTGACAGAACAATTTCATAAAAGATTTGAGGATTTGGTCACCGTTCCCATAGTAGAATATAATATTGGCATTGCCTCCATAGCTTGAAACTTGGGCCAAAAACAAACAAATAAAGTAATACTAAGCCGGCGCAAGGGATTCGATCCCTCAACCCCTCCCACACGGCCTGGGTAGTTGTGAATTTAGGCTAATCGTAGGACCAGTTCGGGTATTTCTGCCCAGGATGTTTGGCTTGGGCTATCTGGGCCTACTGCCAAAAAGGCAATTAGTTGTGGTAATACATAATTGACAAATTTGGGTTTTGAGTTAGGTAGCGGTTTCAAGCTAAAAGGGCGTCCCTTTTGTTTGAATCCGGACTTGAATTCGAGGCCCGAATTTATAAATATAAATGAATTGGCCTTTTAGAGACAAATAATAAATAGAAAATTTTAGTTTGCTTTAGGTTGGCCTTCTAATAATAAAAATGAGACGAGCCTCGCCAAACCAAATAAAAATTGCGGGGCCCTCATTAAATACTTAATTAAAAATACTTAGATATTCGGGACGGGCCGTTTAGCGAATTTCACGGCCTTCCCAAAAGTTAACAATGCGTTAGTTGCTTTAGGCATGTTATTTAATAATTTTACCTTCATAAATATGGGTGTGCATTTTATGCAACCTAAATCCAAATCCAAAAATGTTGAATAAGAATGTGTCGAAGATCCGGGTGCATTTCATGTGACGTGATCCAAAAATACGTTTTTAAACGACGTTCACTTTCTTAAAAAGTAACTAAAAGCGGTAAATAATCTTAAAATTGTATTATAAGTTGGAGCATGTAACAAATTATATTTTTAGCTATTTATAATAATTTAAGCGACCGTGCTAGAGTCACGGGATCCGAAGGTGCCTAACACCTTTCCTCGGGTCAACAGAATTCCTTACACAGAATTTCTAGTTCGCAGACTCCAAATGGGAAGTCCGCAATTTTTCTCGATTTGGGATTTAAATTAAAAAGATGACTTGGGACACCAAAAGCTAATCCTATTCCAAGTGGCAACTCTTAAAAATAAATAAATAATCCCAATATCGAATAATGTCACTTTAAATGGAAAAACTCCGTTTATACATTTATCCTTCGGGGTAGGTGTGTAAAAAGGAGGTGTGACCGGGGTAAAGAATTCAAGGTGGGCGACATGGTTCTTCTTTTCAATTCCCGGTTAAAGTTATTTTTGGGGAAGCTCAAATCTAAATGGAGTGGTCCCTTTGAAGTGGTCTTTGTAACCCCTTTTGGTGCCCTTGATCTTAAAAACAAGAATGGTGAAGTGTTCCGGGTAAATGGGCATCGTGTCAAGCACTATTTGGGAAATATTGATGACAGCCACGTGGTGGCACTTATTCATTTGAAGTAATATGATGGTAACATGCGTCATGCCGCGACGTTAAATCAGGCGCTTCTTGGGAGGCAACCCATGTCTTTTTCTTTTTCTTTGATTTTCTTTGTAGATTAGGATTTTTGCGCTCATGATTTGTGAGATGTTACAGGAAAAATGTTGAACTAGTGCAGGACAAAATCAAAATGAGTACCAAGTCTCTGAAGGTTGCCTGCGCGGCCGCGCACCAAAATAGTGCGGACCGCGTAGGCTGGTGAACTGGGTAACAAGGCTCTGAAGTTTTCAGTTCGGCCGCGCAACATTTTTGTGCGGTCCGCGCTGAGATGGCCCCAAAATGCATGCTCTCTGAAGTTTTTCATGCAGTCGCGCAACAAAATAGTGCGGTCCGCGTGGGCATGTTAGGTCACTACGAAGGATGGAAAACCAGCGCGGTCCACGGCCACTTCTGTGCGGCCGCGCTAGTAGATCATGGTTAAGAAACGAGGCGGAAAAAAACAACAACAACCCGGGTGGGGTGCTTCCTCCCGAGGGGGAAAAGGAAAGCAGATTGTTAAACTCACTCCCCAGACTCGGGAGAATATCAAAAAGACCCATAAGTTAATACGGGGAAGTTAATAGAGCTGCCTCCCACTCTTCGGGGAGTGAGTATGCACCATCAAGGAGCATCACTTCAGAATCTGCTCCCACTCACATATCTCTCCCGCTCCGATTGCATGACTCCCCTTCACTTTTACCCACCTCCAAAAGATCGGTAAATGTAGTTTCGGGCTCGTCTGATGAGTCCGTAGCTAGAAGTTCAGAGCAATACTCCACCTCCCTACATCTTCATTATCTGTGGAGGGTGGAGGATATGGTGGGGGTGTGAGCCCCAAGTTGGTTGTGTTGATAGAACAAGAAAACCAGAAGCTTGGAAAGACAGATTTGCGAGTGAGATTGCCTTCCATAATTTAGAGAGTGGTGGCCGGTTAGGAAGTTGATCCCAGAAAGGCAATTCATTGACAATGATCTTCTTCTTCTCAACCCTATAGTGCAAGAACAATTCCGTACTAGAGATGGTTGGGGTTTCTTCAAGGAGAGGTGTATTGACGCCAATGAGCATATGGTGAAGGAGTTCTATTGTAATGTGGCTCATGTGGTGAAAGACACAAAGGTGACGCAGGTGAGGGACAAGATGGTATTGTTTGATGGGAAGTCATTGAATGACTATTTGGGATTTAAAGAGGAGGATGAATCCGAATACTTGGAAAAGCTCGCAATGGGTGAAGAGGTGCGTCCTTGGTTGGCCAGGTACTTGGCAGCCCCAGGCACTGTTCCCAAATGGCTAAAGGCAGGGGAGAGGATTCTGCGAAACACTTTCAGTTTTGAGGCAAAAGGTTGGTTGACATTCGTTTGTAGCAGACTTGACCCCTCCACACATGATCACTCAGTTCCTTTGCCCCGGGCTATACTTGTGGCATCTATCATGGCCGGGCTTCCTCTCAATGTGGGAAACATAATCTCCAGGGTGATTTCTGCAGTCGGACAGGAGACCAACACCAACTACCCCTTCCCAAACGCTCTGTCCCTGTATTTTAGAGACTTGGAGGTGAAGAAAAAGCGGTTTAATGTCAAGGAAAAACCGGTGACCCCCTATTCTTGATATAGCCAGTTGGGTTCTGACAACCCAAAGTCTAAAAAATACCAGCCACCCACCTCTACCCTACCTGGCGAGTCTGAGGAGTCAACTGTGATCGAGCTTGCTACTGATCCATCCACCATCCTTGCTAGTACTGCTGGTGAGACATTTCACCCGGGTCCTTCTTTGATAGTTGGTCCTTCTACTTCAGCTAACCCGGCAGTCCCTTCCTCAAAGACTCACTGGTTCAGTGCCCACCAGCTCAATCAGTCTTTGGCCAGTTTGAACAACTGGATGTCAGCTACGACATCCAAGTTGTCCACTTTGGCTACTACAGTTGAGGCACAGTCAGCTCCAGCCACAGCCCAGATTCCTCCTTCCATTGAGGAGACGTTAAAGAAGCTCCTGGCCAACCAGGAGAAGATTTTGGAGACTCAGGCCAACTTGACTACAGCGGTTGCTTCGCATGGAAAGGCTTTGAAGGAGCTTGCCAAGGAACATAAGAAGATGATAAAGTCGAGGGCCTCTCGGGAGTCGGTAAGCAAGTTACGGGCAGATGTGGACAAGATTTTGGCAGACCAGATGCCATTAGACTTGCTATTGGGGGATCCAGCAACAGCTCAGCCACAGTAGGAGGAGGAGCCTAGGCACCCAAGGAAGAAGCGGAAACTTCCTAGCACTGCAGTTGTTGTGATAGAGGTGGCACCAGTTCAGGAGGGTACATCCAGTGCTCCAGCAGAGGTTCAGCCGGTCCATGACCCGGCCCCCGTCCCAGTACCAGAGCAGCAGGAGGCAGGAGACCAGTCTGAGGTCCCTGCCACTACAGAGGATCAGGGGACCATTGACTAGCCCATGCAGACGGATCAGGCTTGAGGAGCTATTCTATATCCTTCCTTTTTTATTTTGTGCTTATTTTGATAGTTGGCATTGGGGACAATGCCAGCTTTATTCGTGGGAGTGCGCCCTACTGTTTTGATTTCTCATACAATTGGATGACTGTATATATTTACTTAATTTCTAGTTTATGTTTTGGATTTGATAGTTGGCCTTGTAAGCGCGTGATTTTTGCCCTATACGAAATACTCCTACAAAATCTCGAGAAAATAGATTTTTCCTTAATTATTTGCCATTTTAGGAATTTTATAAATTTTTATTAATTGTTTGCATTTTTCTTGCATATTTAAGTATTATTTAAATCATGAAAAATACCAAAAATATCATGCATGATATTTAGGTTTTATCTTTACATTTTTAGGTTTAATTAGTAATTATTTGTTTTATAAAAATCAAAAATTACAAAAAAAGCTTTATTTTTACACTTTTTCCTTTTATTGATTTTTTTTCTTTTAATTTAGGATTAAGTAGTTTTTATAATTTTTATAATTAGCCAATTAGTTTAATTTCACATTTTGGATAATTAAAGATTTTTAATTTGTAGGATTTTAATTAAAAGAAAAAGGAAAAATTAGAAAATAAAAGAAAGAATGGGAAAAGAAAGGCTTGTCTTGTGAAATTGGGCCAAAATTAATGCTGAGCCTAAAGCCTATACCCAAATCTTTCCAAATCCAATAACCCACTCAAAGTCCGATCTCCCTACCCAAATAACCATTACCCTTTGCCCTAATCCCTGACATAAAAGGAGAGCTAAGACACAAAAGAGAGGGAATTTTTTGGGAGCTTCCTCTGAAAATATACAGGGGCGGCACATTTGGATAGCTGAAAAAGCTGCTCCTCCATTTTCCATAAAAACCAGCAACCTCCTCTCTAATTTTGAGCTCCCTTCACAAAATCATACAGGCACACATCTTGACACACACGCGAGAAACATCTGAAAACAGATTTTGAAATTCAAAAATTTCCTTTCTAAGATATGAAATTTCCAGCTTCAAAAAATAGAATAAGAGTTGATTTCTACACTCAAAAACAATTAGTTTGTGTTTGTCGATTCAAAGAGATCTCCTACATCGCTTTCCTGGGTTTTCAAACTGAATCTAATCCGTAATTGGAGCTACTTGGGCTGTTTCACTGGATTGATATGCCTGCTCTTTATTTCTTGCCTTTATTTGGCTAATTGCAGTTTGTATTGCTGTTGAGGTACCAATTTCAATCTCCTGTAATGTAGTTATCGTTTGGATGCATTAATGTTATGAAATCTGCAATAGTTGTTCACTTATGCGTTTGATGAAGGTCTTCTTTATATCTGACGTTAAGTTTGAATCAAAATCTGAAATTGTCTGCTTCCATAATGAGTTTTAAATGGTCGCTGTTGTTGATTTTGTGATATCACGAGCTATCTGCAAACAAAGTTCGATCTAGGTGTAGCTACACTAATGTGAACATATT
Organism: Nicotiana glauca; assembly: GCA_026770625.1. Taxonomy (NCBI): domain Eukaryota; kingdom Viridiplantae; phylum Streptophyta; class Magnoliopsida; order Solanales; family Solanaceae; genus Nicotiana; species Nicotiana glauca. The sequence continues at coordinate 28,050 of MU677930.1, forward strand.
TAAAGTTCTTCTGTGGAAATTGTTAGTAAAAGAGTTTGTTAGTAAAAGAGTTTGTCTTAAATAAATTATCTGAAGTTTTTGGCAACGAACCTGATCTGGTCATCCATGATGTGTATTTGCATAATTGTTTACTCACTTTTCAAGAAGGAAGTATTCATTATATATAATAGATTATCAGTTCACATTATTTAATTTTTCTTGGAAGTTTACAATAATGAATGTAAAAATTAAGCACAATATGCGGGTGCTAGAAATGTATATCTTCGTGGAAGTTCTAAAACCAATGGTGTGATATGAGGGCAGCGTTTAAATTTGCTACTAAGCCGTCCAAGGAACGTGCTTTAACCATTGCTGCTAGTAATTTGTTCTTTTGGAGGAGGAACCTATCTGTTTAAGATATTTCATATTGGTTAGTTTGAATACTACTAGTAGTTTAAGTTGCTAATATACTGGCTTTGTAAAGCCTCTGGAGTAAATGACATTGAGTTTTTGTGGCTTGCAAGTATTTAACCAGCACTGCTTCTCTGATATCCAAGATGAATAAAGCCCATTAGAATAAATTGAGGCGTGCCATTTAGTCAATTTTCATGTCCCTCGTAAAGTTAACAACGCGTAGTTTCTTTAGGCACGTTCTTTAATAATTTTACCTTCCTAAACTCGGGTGTGCATTTCATGTGATCCAAGTCCAAATCCTAAAACGTTGAATAGAATGTGTTTCGGATTGCGGGTGCATTTCATGTGACGCGATACAAAGACATATTTTAGACGACGTTCAATTTTCTTAAAACTAATTAAAAGCGGTAAATAATTTTAAATTGCACTATAGGATGAACATATTTAATCATCTGATATTAGGCCAATTATGATAGTTTAAGTGATCGTGCTAGAACCACGGGATCTGGGGGTGCCTAACACCTTCCCTCGTGTCAACAGAATTCCTTATCCAAAATTTCTGGTTCGCAGACTCCAATTGGGAAGTCGACAATTTTTCTCGATTTGGGATTTTAGTTAAACCGGTGTCTTGGGACACCAAAAGCCAATCCTATCCCAAGTGTCGACTCAGAAACGAATAAATAATCTCATTTCGAATAATATCACTTTAAATAGAAAAACTCCCTTATACATTTATCCTTCAAGGTAAGTGTGTAAAAAAGGAGGTATGACAGCTCTGGCGACTCTGCTGGGGAAACGAACCCAGAACTTCGGTTCAGGGTTTAAGAATTCGAGCTTAGAATAATTGTTATGTTTGCTTTATCTGATTTTCCTACATGTTTTCCTGCTAAATGTGCTAAATGCTTTACCGCTTTGATATTATTTGAACTGTATATATAAATTGTGCCGAAACCCTTCTCTTCTCACCTCCGGGGATGTGCTTACTAGTTGAGACTCCCTATTCTGTTAGTGTCATACCTTGAAATAAGAAAGAGGCCGGACAAGTTACTAAGCCGGATGATCTCACGGGTCCCCGGTACGTAGCCACCCCCTTGACTCGAGTTATCCTCTCGGGTACACAGTTTAGAACACATACCCAGGTTTTGAACCTAGAATAACTTGACACCATGCCGGATCCCTAGTAGGAGCGCTTATCTGCATCACATGCATATGACTTAGGGGTACTCAACACAGGGGTTGGGTCTGTCAAGAACAGGTAACCTGAAATGAAAAAGACCATCATGATGCATCTTACGTGTTGCATTTATTTGTCTCGTACTCGCCTGCTAATCGGCTTGAATATTTGGGAAAAGTGAAAAGGAAAATAGCATAGGGAGTTGACTATCTAGAAAAAATACCAATGTCCAAATTAGCGCCGAAACTCTGCCGAATTTTTGAGAAAAATGAAAAGAAGAAAAGGAAAAAAATTTTGTCTTCAAAAATAGTTTGTTTTATTGAAAAAGAAAATGCAAAAGAGTTTTATTTTTATAATATTGTGTTTTATTTGTCAATGAAAAGGAAAAACAAAAAGAGTTTTGTTCTCGAGTAGTTTGTTAAAAATGAAAATACAAAAAAAAAAAAACAAAGAACAGGGTTTTGTTTTCAAAAATTGTTAGTTTATTTGCCCAAACTACGCTGGTTTGATTCTCACCGGATGTGAGATACATAGGCAACCCTCATCGGGTCCAACCTCCCTTTTTGCAAAAATAGCCAAAATGTCAAAATTTTAATTTTTGTCATAAATAAATCGGGTGATGCCATTCTTGTTAAAATAAGCCGAATGTCCCCAAAAGGACGCCGGAAGGCTGTTTTTGCAAGAACAGCCGCCTTGAGTCATTTTAAACGGTTGGCAGGCACAATCTTAAAATCTCCCCCTCGGAAGTGCTGAAAGGCCGTATCTGCAAAATCGAATCTTTGTTTTCTTAAATAAAAATTTTGAAAAAAATAGCCACTTTTTCTCTTAGGTCAAAATGAGTCATTAAATAGCCCATTTTTCTTTAAATAGTCGCTTTTTCTTTTGTAGGTCGAAATAAATCATTGAAATACTCCTTAGATGTCTTTCTTTCATAAATTAAAAATAAAATAAATAAATAAATTTTGAAAATTGAGCCCAAAAAATATTTGTTGCTAAAAAATCCAAAATATTTTCATAAAAGTCCCTCTTCCGAAAATTAAGAGGCAACTTTCAAAATCCAAAAAAAATATATTTTTCTTTCATGTTAGAAAAAGAGAAAATAAATAAAAATTCAAACAAAAATATTTCTTTTTACTTCTAAAATTCTCAAAGTTCAAATTAAAAGAAAAGGAATTTTTAGAAGTCTTTCTTTCAAAAAATAAAAAATCAAAATAAAAAATATTTCCCTTAAAGCATTTCTTTCAAAAATTTCAAAAAAAAAAGTTACCTTATTTACCTTATTTGCAAGAACTACGCTTGGTCTGATTCATACGGGGTCATGATACGTAGGCAATCTACATAAGATTCGACCGTAATCCTGAGAAAAAGAGAAAACGAGAAATACGAGGAAAATAAATAAAAGGAAAAAACAAGAGAGAAAAGAAACACAAAGGAAGAAAACAAGGCATTGAGTGAAAACCATGGCCAAAAAAAAGAAAAAGCAGAAAATGAAAATGGAGAAGTCGGAAAAGAAAATAAGAGAAAACAAAACAAAAAGAGATAGAAAGGAGAAAACGAATAAGAGGAAAATCCGGGATGATGCATGCAACCGAAGCAAACATGTAGATATTCATTTAATTGTATAGGTGCATCACACTCCAATGTGTGGTTACCTATCTGTTATTTGTTTCATACTAACCGTTGTTGCTGTCATTCCCAGCTGAGCTTTTTAGAAACAGTGGTTGGTTTGTGGTAAGCTGGCCTCGCATCGATACTTCACCAGATCCAAAGGAAATACGGAGATGTCATCTGAAATGACTCTGCCTGCAATCCCCATACTCGAAGACAGCCCCATCTCGGGGGTCCCTGCCTCTGAATCCTATACGGCTGAAGAAATATGATGTCCGCTATGGGAAAGCCTTTCGCAGAGGCAATAAAAATTGGAGAAATGGTAGAAAATGGGCTAAAAACGGGCAGCATCTTGAGCTAGTCGGCCATAAGAGCAACCTCCCAAGCCATCTAAGGCGGGTCTGGAGGAATGGCCAAAGGTAATAAGAAATAAGAAACAGTTATGGCAGCCTCAGGGGCAAGGAGACACCGGGCTCCTAGACCCATGTTTTCTGGGAGAGCCTCTCAGCACTACTAACCTCATCCTGACATGGCTTATGCCCCACAACCATATGCGGTCATGAACGCTCAACCCTTTGCCCGACCGCAGCCACATGCCAACAGAAATCAACCTCCATTCCCAAGAGATCAGCCTCCCTACCAGAACCACTATAATCCTCGACCTCCGCAGAATAACTTCCGTCCTCAGGAACCACCCAAGAAACCAAACTTTACCCCGATTGGTGAATCTTAATCTAGTCTATTCCTGAAACTTGTCCAAATGGGTCTACTGCTGTCGGTCCCTCAGAACAGACAAAACCCGGTATCGCCTGCCTACAGAGCTGGTGTCAGGTGTGCATACCATTCAGGGGCAGAAGGCCATCATACAAATGACTGTTGGACTCTGAAACAAATGGTGGAGAACTTAATATAGCAAGGGAAAATTGTGTTGAAGGATGAGGATGTCCCGAACGTGACCAATAATCTGCTGCCCGCTCACAATAACGGGCCAGTAATCGGGATGATTTGTGAAGATAGGGAGTTTGATCCAGCCTTAAAAGCTATAATTACTATCGCTGATGCGGAAAGAAAGCCAAAGGTGGCCTCGAAGCAAGAGGAAGGGGAAAAGAAGAGCAAAATCTCCAAGAGAGAACCAGAAAAGAAAATTGATTTGAAAAAAGGAACACAAATATATGTACCCAAGCAAGCCTATGTGGTACGGGGGACAATTAAACCACCTCGGCTGAATGAGCCAGTGGTTATTGGACGCGTACCACAGAAGCCAATGATGAACCCTGTTGCGGCGCCATGGAATTATCAGCAGACGGTGGTCACATACAAAGGAAAAGAAATTTTGGGAGAGCTGCTAGAAAAACCCCCCCTGTTGAGAAATATTCAAATGTAGAAGAGGTAAACAATACCACCAGAAGGCGTTTTCCGCCTAAGAAGCCTGTGAGTGCTGAGGAAGCAGAAGTGTTCTTTCAAAAAATGAAAAGCGTCGATTATGCATGAGACCTTTGTCAAGCCTAAGTATAGTGAAGAGGAAGACGATGAGGTTTTCACAGCTGAAGAAAGTGAGGAAATATATAGAGCTATGAGACAAATGCTTTAGGAAACCACCATGGTTCAGCCAGGGGAGGGTACTAGCACCGCTGAGGTGCTCTACATGGGACCAGATGCTAAACTCCAAAACTGGAAGGCTACGCCATTCCCGATCAGGCGGGAGTCCCGGTAGACTGGCCCTGTCACCTTTTTCTGCATCCTCAGTTATTCCTGGGTGTAACTCGGATGTTTCTTTTAGCTTCTTGTCTTTAAATTCCCGAATGTGAACCCTGTTATCCTCAAAATTCCAAGAAATGAAATTAATATTTCATCGTTCATTTTTCTTTATTCTTTCTGATTTTGCTATTTTTTCTCCTTCATTTCTTCTCTTTAGCTCTAATAATGCAGCTTTAAATAACATGACATGCTTGCGAACTTCATGCCTAGATCCCAAAACGCTGTCAGATTTTGAAATCATGAATCAAAAGTCAAAATGCAAAGAAGGTAACCTTGGGGAAATAAAACAAAGAATTGGAACAATTGAAGGAAAATTGGTTCGCGGGTTGGAAAGGTCCATACATTACAACAAAAGAGTGTACTCAGGGCACATCCGGGCAGTTGTACCAACAAAGAATGGCCCGCTCCTATAACAAGAA
>MU677930.1:33886-46736 GCA_026770625.1 Nicotiana glauca
AAAATTCGCTCCTAATTGGAAGAGTCCTTACATCGTCAGAAAGATACTGCTAAGAGGAGAGTGATGTTTGGGAGATATCGAAGGAAATGACCCCGAAATAGCTGTGAGCGCGGATGCAGTAAAAAGGTACTATATCTAGGCTCTCTGAGGTAATGGTTTTTGTGCGAATGAGGTGACGAAGGCTTTCCTTTCCACTATCCAAACATTATCAACCCTTCACAAACACATTTGAGCCGGTTACTCTTCTTTGAATACCCTCTTTGGAACCCGGAAGAATTATCGAAAAAAAAAGAAAAGAAAAAGAAAAGAAAAATAAAAGCAAAAACAAAAACAAAACAAAATCCAAAAACAAAGTTTTCTGAACTACGTTTGACTTGATTCCGAAAGGATACGTAGGCAGCCTCTCCCTGAGGTTCAATCACACCAAAACAAAAATCCCAATTTCCCCAAAAACTGAAACTGGGGCAGATGATATGATGGTTTGGCTATGAATCCGCCAAAATGATTTCAAAGTTGTAGTTCCGCCCAAAATCCTTCTTACCCCAAAGACCTTGTCCAAGTCCTTCCGATCAATTGGCAAAAGCAGGGAAGTAAAAAACAACATTGTTATAATCCGATGCAATTCAAATTGAGAAAAATAAAATGAGAGAGTCTTAGCGGTGAAAAACTTCGGTCACCATAAGGCGATGGTAAGTAAAGAAAATGAAATGAGAGAGTCCACTTAGTGAAAACTCGCAAAGAGCACTATGGGGCGATGGTGAGAAGAGATATAAGAGAGGTCGATTGGCGAAAACACGCAAAAGGCGATGTCGGCCGAAAAGAAGACATCTCATCACTGAAAGAGTCCTGGCAATATCCCTTGGTTGTGAAATGCAAATCAATGGCTTTACGAGAAGTTGGAAAGCTTGTGTGGGTCAGGCGTCTAGTCCAAGAAGCATGTCATGTTCATTTGAAGCCAGCATGCACACCCTAGATAAGTCCTTCTTTTCCCCCAAAAGGGACGCTTCTCTTTAAACTCATCTGCTTGCCTTTTGTATATTTCTTCTTTGAATCCCTTTCGGTTTAACTCTAATTCCGAAATTACTGCAAAGAAAAGGTGGCAGGACTGGTTCTGTAGGGCTCTGCTGGCTAAAGCCAAAGAAAATACCCAGCCTTAGCGGGTGCGTCAGTCTAATCCCGATTGACCATGGTGATTGATGTTTCAAAGTAAAGACATTTGAAAAGAAAGAAAGTCAAAGGCAAAGGTCCTAAGGGTAGAATAAAATGAAAAGGCCAGAGCTCATACCGGCGAGTCATCTTAAAGTCCTAAAAGTTGAAACCTATCGGTTTAAAAGAGATTCACCCTTAAAGCCAGCAAGCGAAAAAGTTCTCAACGGAAAAGGGGACGGGATCAAGCGATTGGGATGATCAAGGTCACAAAACCAACCACCGTTTCAAACTAACAAATTGTTCTTTGTTGAAAACAGGTCTTATTCAGAGCAACCGTGCAAGAAGTAGGTGCAGCCCAAAAAGAAATAAAATGCGCAAGCGCTGAAATAGCTTTGCAGCAGGAAAGCGACAAAAAAGGAAGTTTTTCTGAAATTCTTTCATGCGTTTTGCTAAATAAAAGGAAAAATAAAAAGAAGAAGAAAAGAAGGAGAAGAAGAAGAAGAAAAGAAATGAAAATGAAAACCCCAAAAGAAAAACAAATCATAGTAGCATAGGAGATTTTTCTTTCCAATACCCGGCCAAAAAATCGAGGATCTCCCGGCCAAAAAACCGAGGAGCTTTTTCTTTCCAAATCCCGGCCAAAAAACCGAGGAGCTTTTTCTTTCCAAATCCCGGCCAAAAAATCGAGGATCTCCCGGCCAAAAAACCTAGGTGCATTTTCTTTCCAAATCCCGGCCAAAAAACCGAGGAGCTTTTTCTTTCCAAATCCTGGCCAAAAAATCGAGGATCTCCCTGGCAAAACCCAAGGAGCATTTCTTTCCAAATCCCGGCTAAAAAACCGAGGATCTCCCGGCCAAAAAATCGAGGATCTCCTGGCCAAAAAATTGAGGAGTTTTTTCTTTCCAAATTTCGGCCAAAAAACCGAGTATCTCCCGGCCAAAAAACCGAGGAGCTTTTTCTTTCTAAATCCCGGCTAAAAAATTGAGGATCTCCCGGCCGAAAAAACGAGGAGCTTTTTCTTTCCAAATCCCGGCCAAAAAATCGAGGATCTCCCAACCGGCCAAAAAATCGAGGATCTCCCAACCAAAAAACCGAGGAGCTTTTTCTTTCCAAATCCTGGCCAAAAAATCGAGGATCTCCCGGCCAAAAAACCGAGGAGATTTTTCTTTCCAGATCACGGCCAAAAAATCGAGGATCTCCCTAGCAAAACCCAAGGATCTTTTCTTTCCAAATCCCGGCCAAAAAACCGAGGATCTCCCAGCCAAAAAATTGAGGAGATTTTTTTTTTCCAAATCCCAGCCAAAAAACTGAGGATCTCCCAGCCAAAAATCGAGGAGCTTTTTCTTTCCAAATCCCAGTCAAAAAATCGAGGATCTCCCGACCAAAAAACCGAGGAGCTTTTTCTTTCCAAATCCCGAACAAAAAACCGAGGATCTCGCGGCCAAAAAACCGATGAGCTTTTTTCTTTCCTAATCCCAGCCAAAAAACTGAGGATTTCCCAGCCAAAAAACCGAGTAGCTTTTTCTTTCCAAATCCCGGCAAAAAAATCGAGGATCTCTCTGGCAAAACCGAGGAGCTTTTTCTTCCAAAAAAAAAAAAACCAAGGATCTCCAAACACAATCCTGATTTGATTGTTTAGATATGTGTCACAACTAACTCACAAAATTTTCCTAGTGAAAACTGGGGCAGAAAAATTTCGTTCATTTGTTTGTTTTGATATCTTACGCAGGTCGATCTCAAGACACAGGGTGCGAGATGACCAATGGAATGAGTCTCAATCCAGAATCAAGAAAAGAAGAAAAGAACAAAAAGAAATGAACTCAAATGCGAAGTAAGTAAGGGTGCGGATTGCTCAAAATCTGATTGAAGTCACAAACTCCATTGATCCTGTTTTGACCCAATGCTGCATGAAGAAGTAAACACCTACAACATGCGAGCATCAAGATTCAGATCGAAGTCCACAACAAAATCAGCTAAGACTCAACATCAAGTTTCAAAAGAATTATAAATAGGAATCTTGTAACTCATAGTTGATAGGCATAGCTAGCTTAGCTTCGATTTTCCCTTTTTGGTGTAATAAGGAGGTCAGCAAGCAGTTGCAGCAGTGAAATCACAGCTCCTGGTAGTCCCAGCTGCCAAAACTTCCAGAACTACACCGACCTGATTTCTTTATAGCCAAAAATATGTAGGCAACCTCTGAAGCAAGGTTCGGTCAGGCTCTTTCAAAAAATGCTTCTCATAGTGTTTCAAATGGGCAAAAATCCCTCATATTGCTCACTTTATCTTTGCCCGAAAACTCTTCATGTTTTCGAGCAAAGAGGGGCAGCTGTAAGCACGTGGTTTTTGCCCTATACGAAATATTCCAACAAAATCTCGAGAAATAGATTTTTCCTTAATTATTTGCCATTTTAGAAATGTTATAGATTTTTATTAATTGTTTGCATTTTTCTTGCATGTTTAAGTTTTATTTAAATTATGAAAAATACCAAAAATATCATGCATGACATTTAGGCTTTATCTTTATATTTTTAAGTTTAATTAGTAATTATTTATTTTATAAAAATCAAAAATCACAAAAAATGCTTCATTTTTACACTTTTTCCTTTTATTGATTTTTTTTCTTTTAATTTAAGATTAAGTAGTTTTTATAATTTTTATAATTAGCCAATTAGTTTAATTTCACATTTTGGGTAATTTTAGATTTTTAATTTGTAGGATTTTAATTAAAAGAAAAAGGAAAAATTAGAAAATAAAAGAAAGAATTGGAAAAGAAAGGCTTGTCTCGTGAAATTGGGCAAAAATTAATGCTGAACCTAAAGCCTATGCCCAAATCTGCCCAAACCCAATAACCCGGTCAAAGTCCGATCTCCCTACCCAAATACCCATTACCTTTGCCCTAATCCCTGACATAAAAGGACAGTTAAGACACAAAAGAGAGGGGATTTTTTGGGAGCTTCCTCTCTGAAAATATACAGGGGTGGCACATTTGGAGAGCTGAAAAAGCTGCTCCTCCATTTTCCATAAAAACCAGCAACCTCCTCTCTGATTTTGAGCTCCTTTCACAAAATCATACAGGCACACATCTTGACACACACACGCGAGAAACATCTGGAAACAGATTTTGAAATTCAAAAATTTCCTTTCTAAGATCTGAAATTTCCAGCTTCAAAAAATAGAATAAGAGTTGATTTCTACACTCAAAAATAATTTGTTTGTGTTTGTCGATTCAAAGAGATCTCCTACATCGCTTTCCTGGGTTTTCAAACTGAATCTAGTTCGTAATTGGAGCTACTTGGGCCGTTTCACTGGATTGATATGCCTGCTCTTTATTTGGCTAATTGCAGTTTGTATCGTTGTTGAGGCACCAATTTCAATCTCCGGTAATGTAGTTATCATTTGTATGTTGTCAATGCTATGAAATCTGCAATAGTTGTTCACCTATGTGTTTGATGAATGTCTTCTTTATATCTGACGTTAAGTTTGAATCAAAATCTGAAATCGTCTGCTCCCATAATGAGTTTTAAATGGTCGCTGTTGTTGATTTTGTGATATCATGAGCTATCTGCAAACAAAGTTCGATCTAGGTGTAGCTACACTAATGTGAACTTATTTAAAGTTCTTCTGTGGAAATTGTTAGTAAAAGAGTTTGTTAGTAAAAGAGTTTGTCTTAAATAAATTATCTGAAGTTTTTGGCAATGAACCTGATCTGGTCATCCATGATGTGTATTTGCATAATTGTTTACTCACTTTTCAAGAAGGAAGTATTCATTATATATAATAGATTATCAGTTCACATTATTTAATTTTTCTTGGAAGTTTACAATAATGAATGTAAAAATTAAGCACAATATGCGGGTGCTAGAAATGTATATCTTCGTGGAAGTTCTAAAACCAATGGTGTGATATGAGGGCAGCGTTTAAATTTGCTAGTAAGCCGTCCAAGGAACGTGCTTTAACCATTGCTGCTAGTAATTTGTTCTTTTAGAGGTGGAACCTATCTGTTTAAGATATTTCATATTGGTTAGTTTGAATACTACTACTAGTTTAAGTTGCTAATATACTGGCTTTGTAAAGCCTCTGGAGTAAATGACATTGAGTTTTTGTGGCTTGCTCGTGTTTAACCAGCACTGCTTCTTTGATATCCAAGATGAATAAAGCCCGTTAGAATAAATTAAGGCGTGCCGTTTAGCCAATTTTCATGGCCCTTAAAAAGTTAACAACGCGTAGTTGCTTTAGGTGCGTTCTTTAATAATTTTACCTTCCTAAACTCGGGTGTGCATTTCATGTGACCCAAATCCAAATCCCAAAACATTGAATAAAATGTGTTTCCGATTGCGAATGCATTTCATGTGACACGATCCAAAGACATGTTTTAGATGACGTTCAATTTCCTTAAAACTAATTAAAAGCGGTAAATAATTTTAAATTACACTATAGGATGAACATAATTAATAATCAGATATTAGGCCAATTATGATAGTTTAAGCGACCGTGCTAGAACCACGAGATTCAGGGGTGCCTAACACCTTCCCTCGGGTCAACAGAATTCCTTATCCAGAATTTCTGGTTCGCAGACTCCAATTGGGAAGTCGACAATTTTCCTCGATTTGGGATTTAAGTTAAACCGGTGACTTGGGACACCAAAAGCCAATCCTATCCCAAGTGGCGACTCTGAAACGAATAAATAATCCCATTTCGAATAATATCACTTTAAATGAAAAAACTCCCTTATACATTTATCCTTCGGGTAGGTGTGTAAAAAAGGAGGTGTGACAGGCCTGTATATAACTTGACTTTGGCTACTTCTAGACTCTTATGTATATATTCATCCCCATTGTATATTCTACTCCCCATTGTACATATTCATTTGGTTTTTCTATTTTCGTTAAAATTTTTCATTTTAATTAGTAGTGAGGCTCGTAGCCTTTTGTTTTGGTTTTGGTGTTTTCAATAAGCCCTTGGTTTTCTTAATGCCATAGTTCTTTCCAAGGGTAGAGTGTTGTGCGAACTGGGTGGCTCTTCCCAATGATAGATGGTGTGATAACCTTCTTAACGGTTTGAGTCCGTTTTTGATTTTTTTTCTTCTTCTTTTGATTTTCAAAATTTCATAGTTAAGGAAACCTCAGGCAAGCTTCACTTGGGCCTAACACATTTGCCTTTGATCCCATGATCAAAGATATAATGTTGTGTTGAGGATGTTGAAAAATGGTGGCCTTGAGACTCTTGTGTTGACCAAACAATCATAATATGGTCGTGTGGGGCCATTGTGTGCTTGAATCGTAACTAAGGTTGTTGTGGGCCCTCAACTCGACGTCTGTGGCAATCCTTGAGTGTGTGTGGTGAGAATTCGAATCATGAGTCTAAGTCCCGAGCCGATGGTCTAGAACTTGCCCCGAGTGTTTGTTGAGGCAAAATCCTAGGTGAAATTTGGCTTGAGAAGTGAGTATTGGCTCTCCTTGATCCGAAGTGCTAAAATTGAACAATTCCATGACCTACCAATTAAATGATCCCTAACTAACCCCTTTGAGCCTCAAACCTTCTTCTTTCAAGAACAAATGCTACAATCCTATACCCGTTCTTAATGATACCCTTTCTTGGCACCTAAATCTTCCCTTGAGTATATGAAAAATATCTAAGTTTGGGGGAGGGAGACAAGAAAGAAAATAATGTGGTAAAAGGTGCAAAAGTAAAAGAAAAGAAAGGTAATGAAAAAGGAAGAAAAGACAAGAAAAAGAAAAAGACCAAATTGAATAAGGTCAAAAGGGGGATTCAAAGAAAACAAAAGTAAATAAGGCTGTGAAAAAGTGGAAAAAGGAGAAATGTGTTGAATTGCATAAAAAAGAGCGACAATGTGTCTCTCTAACCCCTTGAAAAAGAAGTGAATATTCAAATGAGTCAAGAAAATGTGCCAAAATGACTCAAAAGAAGTGCTTGAGGGAAGATTGAATCCACTTGAACAAAACATATCCTATCCTTACCCAAAAGCCTTTACAATGACTCCATAAAAGCCCTATATGATCTTGAGTTGAATAGAACCTACATTAGTGGATACTTACACAAGGGGCAAGCATATGGTACCTAGAGCTGGACTTATGACCTTCTTTGTGAGAGAAATAAGTGAAAAATCCATCAACCTCGGTTTGTGTGTCATTACTCTAAAAGGCGAGGTTCGCTTAGGGAGAGTTGAGGATGTGTGAGTTTGGGTTCCACAATGACCAAGGTATTTGAAAAAAGCTCCTTGATGAAATGAGTCAACCCTTGATGCTCTTGTGTCACATTTGATCCATAGTTCTTAAAAGCTAAAAATGTGTTGATGATGCATTCGTATTGAGGGCAATTGTTAGTCCCAATTGATGCGTGATGAGGTTAATTTAGGATAAGATGGAATTACTTGGATGTTTCCCTTTGAGGGGTGGGTCTTATTTTATTTGATTTGCTTGAGGAAAAGCAAAGGTTTAAGTTTGGGGGAGTTGATAACTATGATTTTAACACGTTTTATGCCCATACTTGCCTATGCTTTGTGTGATAATTGCCATAAAATAGTCTCAAAATACTTACAAGTTGCGCTTAGTTGCAGGTTTGAGCGACAAGATGACAGATGTCAAAAATTGGCTCAAAACGGAGTGAAACCTGCCAAGTGTCAAAGACTAAATGAAGTGGGAACAAGAAGACCTAGTGCGGACCACACTGAATTGTCACGCGGCCGCTCTAGGAGATTCAGAGACTACATATTTCAAAGAGCATCCTACACGGTCCGCGCTCTTCTTTACGCGGTCCGCGCCTGCGGAGATTCAGAAGCCATAAATTCAAGGCAAGAACCCACGCGGCCGTGCACCAAATAAGTGAGGTCCGCGTAGGTGAGATTCAGAGAGGTGACAGATGTGCCCAACTCCTTCCACGCGGCCGCGCTCCATTTATGCGCGATTCGTGCCCTCCAGCCTGCGTGGTCGCGCCACCTTCTTGCGCGGTCTGTGTCCCCAGCTTCAGAGGAGAGATTATTGCAAGTCTAAGAGCCTGCGTGGCCGCGCCATATTTATGCGCGGTCCCGCCGACCCGGCAAGGGTATTTTTGTCTAATTTTTCCAGCCCAGTATAAATAGAATATTTTACTATTTTTAGGTCAAGTTTGTATCAGATATTGAGCTGCGCTCGTGAGGACCGAAGTTTTAGCCTATTTTGGCACTTTAGCATTAATTTCTCAATAGATTCTTGTAGTTTCTTCTTAGTAACTAATTAATATGGTTATTTCATCATCTATTTCTTTAGTTTCTTCTCTTATTATGTCTAGCTAAATCCATTAGCTAGGGTTGTGGCTCAACCCTAGTGTGGGTAATTGATGGGTGTTGCTTATTAATGATAGATTGATATCGAGTGTTTGTTATTTGGGTTAATTTTATGGTTTAATTAAGGATTGGTGGGTGCAAACATTGATTCTATCTTAGTGGGTCTTGACCCTTCTTGAGAAAGAGAGTCTATGACCCCAAAATTGACCCAACAAGGAATTGGGATGGACCCATGAGAAATGGTAGTCCCAATTAACGGGTTAAACCTCAAGAGACCCTACTTGAACCCTAGTTGCTTGGGCTAATTGGCCTACCCAATTGGTCTCGGGAGAGTCAATTAGGCAAAATCGTTCTCTCTACCGAGAGGTGTGAGAGCGGGTACAATTGCACAACGGTTATAACATTGATCCCAAATATGTCAATCTATTGTTGGTAGCTTCTACCCATTAGTTAACCACCTAGGTAATTCCATGACCTTAGTGCCTTTTCTCTATATTAATCACACTTTAAAACATATCTCTTAGCATAATTTAGCCTTAGCCTGTAGTTAACAATAGTAGCTATTTAAACAATAAAAACCCAAAAATGTTTGAAGTTCAATTATAAGTAAACTCGCATTCCTAGTCTAAACAAATACACAACTCCCTTCCTAGCTCCCTGTGGAAATTGACCCCGATACCACTGTTCGGGTAAAAGTCTTAGTGCCCACTCGTCCTACCATTGTGTAAGGTTGAGTTTGCTGCGATCAGGGTGCACCGGTGTTATTTGTCAAGAAGAAGGATGGGTCAATGAGAATGTATATTGATTACCGACAATTGAACAAGGTTGCGGTCAAGAATAAGTATTCACTGTCGAGGATTGATAATTTGTTTAACCAGCTTCAGGATGCCAAGGTATTGTCCAAGATTGACTTGCGATTTGGGTACCATCAGTTGAGGATTAGGGCATCCGATATCCCTAAGACAGCTTTTCGCACTCGGTATAGGCATTATGAGTTCTTGGTTATGTCATTCGGGTTGACAAATGCCCCAGCAACGTTTATGGAGTTGATGAACCGAGTGTTCAGGCCTTATTTGGACATGTTCGTGATAGTCTTTATTGATGATATTTTGGTACACTCCCGCAGCCAAGAGGAGCATGAGCAGCACCTCAGAGTGGTTCTTCAAACTCTAAGGGATAGTCAGTTATATGCCAAGTTCTCCAACTGTGAGTTCTGGCTGAGTTCAGTTGCATTCCTGGGTCATGTTGTATCAGCTATGGGTATTCAGGTGGACCCAAAGAAGATAGAGGCAGTCAAGAAATGGCCTATACCAGCATCAGCTATAGATTCGGAGTTTCTTGGGGTTGGCAGGCTACTACAAACGGTTAGTCGAGGGATTTTCATCTATTGCAGCCCCGATAACCAGATTGAGCCAGAAGGGTGCCCAGTTCAGATGGTCGTATGAGTGTGAGGCGAGCTTTCAGAAGCTCAAGACAGCTCTAACTACGGAACCGGTGTTGGTTTTGCCCCCAGGTTTAGGGCCCTATACAGTCTATTATGATGCTTCCCGTATTGGGCTTGGAGCAATGTTGATGCAAAATGGCAAGGTCATAGCCTATGCTTCGAGACAGTTGAAGATTCATGAGAAGAACTATCCAGTGCATGATCTAGAGTTGGTAGCCATTGTTCACGCATTGAAGATCTAGAGGCACTATTTGTTTGGCGTGTCATATGAGGTGTTCACTGATCACAAGAGTCTTAAGTACTTATTCAAGCAAAAGGAGTTGAATTTGAGGCAGAGGAGGTGGTTGGAGTTGTTGAAGGATTATGATGTCACCATTTTATATCATCCGTGGAAGGCCAATGTGGTGGCCGATGCTTTGAGTAGGAAGTTGGCCAGTAAGGGCAATCTTGCTTATATTCCGGTCAGTCAGAGGCCGTTTGCTTTGGATGTTCAGGCTTTAGCCAATCAATTCATGAGACCAGATGTTTCTGAGCCCAGTCGTGTGTTAGCTTGCATAGTCGCTCGTTCTTCATTATTGGAGCGTATCCGTGATCAGCAGTTTGATGATCCCCATTTGTGTATCCTTAGAGACAGTGCAACGAGGAGGTGCCAAGCAGGTTACCTTAGATGCGGATGGAGTTTTGAGATTGCAGGGGCAAGTTTGTGTGCCCAGTGTGGATGGGCTTCGAGAGTTGATTTTAGAGGAGGCCCATAGTTCCAGATACTCTATTCATCCGGGCGCCGTGAAGATGTATTAGGATTTGCGGCAGCATTATTGGTGGCGTAGAATAAAGAAGGATATCGTAGCATATGTGGCTCGTTGTTTGAATTGTCAGCAGGTTAAGTACGAGCATCAGAGGCTTGGTGGTTTACTTCAGAGGATTGAGCTTCCCGAGTGAAAATGGGAGCAGATTACTATGGATTTTGCTACTGGGCTTCCGTTGACTCGAAAGAAGTTCGATGCAATATGGGTTATTGTTGATAGGCTGACCAAGTCAGTGCATTTCATCCCTGTGGCAGTCTCCTATTCTTCTGAGAGGTTCGCTAAGATCTATATTCGGGAGATTGTTCGCCTTCATGGTGTGCCCGTATCTATCATTTTGGATCGGGGTACGCAGTTTACCTCGCGGTTCTTGAGAGCGGTGCTGCGAGAGTTGGGCACACGGGTAGATTTGAGCACAACATTTCATCCCCAAACGGACTGACGAGCGGACTATTCATATTGTAGAGGATATGCTTCGAGCTTGTGTTATTGACTTTGGGGGTTCACGGAATCGGTTCTTGCCTTTAGCGGAGTTTACCTACAACAACAACTACCAGTCGAGCATTCAGATGGCTACTTATGAGGCTTTGTATGATAGGTGGTGTCGGTCTCCGGTTGGATAGTTTGAGCGGGGAGAGGCTCGGTTGTTAGGTACTAATTTGGTTCAGGAGGCCTTGGACAAGGTCAAGATCATTCAGGATAGGCTTCGTTCAGCTCAGTCTAGGCAAAAGAGCTATGCAGATCATAAGGTTCGAGATGTAGCTTTCATGGTTGGTGAGCGGGTATTGCTCCAGGTGTCGCCTGTGAAGGGCGTGATGAGATTTGGGAAGAAGGGCAAGCTTAGCCCTAGGTTCATTGGTCCGTTTGAGATTCTTGATCGAGTGGGAGAGGTGGCTTATAGACTTGCATTGCTGCCTAGCTTATCAGCTGTGCATACAGTTTTTCATGTATCCATGCTTCGGAGGTATCACAGTGATCCAGCTCACGTGTTAGATTTTAGCACTGTCCAGTTGGACAAGGACTTGTCTTATGAGGAGGAAGCGGTAGCTATTCTAGACCGCCAGGTTCGTCAGTTGAGATACAAGAGTTTTCCTTCTGTTCGTGTTCAATGGAGAGGTCAGCCTCCTAAGGCATCGACCTGGGAGTCCGAGTCTGATATGCGGAGTCGTTATCCTCATCTTTTCCCCGACTCAGGTACTTCTTTCTTTTGTTCGTTCGAGGACAAACAATTGTTTTAGAGTGGAGAATATGATGACCCGAAGGGTCATCACCTATTTTCTTATTTATTCTGTGCTTCTGAGGCCTTGAAAACCTCATTTGGGGTTGCCTCGATTTGCGTGCGCAGTCCGGGCGCGTAGCCGGTAAAGCTTAAATATGAATTCTGTGAGAAAAATGTTAAATTTTGATATTAAATTGATTAAATTTGACTTCGATCAATATTTTGGTCAAACGGACCCGGACCCATGATTTAACGGGTCCGTAGAAAAATATGGGACTCAGGTGTATGCCCGAAATCGAATTCCGAAGTTCCAAGCCCGAGAAATGAATTTTTGAGTAAAATTGTTTTTTTTGAAATTATTAAGGAAAATTGAAATGAAAATTGATTAGAACGTGTTGGTATCAGGCCCATATTTTGGTTCTGGTGCCCGGTACAGGTCTTATACGTGATTTAAGATATTTCTGTAAAGTTTGGTTGAAATCAGATGTCGTTTGACATATTTCGGACTATAAGTTCTAAATTTTGAAAGTTTATGAAGTTTGAAAAAAATGCTATTGATTTTGAGGTTTGATTCATTATTTTTATGTTATTTTGGAGATTTGATTGCACGGTTGAGTTCGTAGGATGTTGTTGAGTTAGTGCATGTATTTGGTTAAGAGCCTCGAGGGCTCGGGAGTGTTTCAGAGGTGTTTTGGAGTGATTCCGGACTTAGAAAAGTTGCAGAAAATGGGTTTCAGCTGTTGCAGACAATTCCTTCTTCGCATTCACGATGCCTCGTCCGCGTTCGCGATGCCTTGAGTTTGTCCTTCATCGCGTTCACATTTCTCTCTCGCGAACGCATAGGGTTATTTGAACCTGGGGGACTTGGCCAAATTTTCCTCTTCGCATTCGCATACCACCACTCGCGAACGCGTAGCCTTGCAAATTCCTTCACCGCATTCGCGTAAGCTCCC
>MU677930.1:48967-77822 GCA_026770625.1 Nicotiana glauca
TATATATATATATATATATATATATATATATATATATATATATATATATATATATATATATATATATATAAAATTGTATAGGTTTATGTGGTAGCCTAGTCTAGCCTCGTCACTACTTTGCCGGGGTTAGGTTAGACACTTACCAGCACATGGGGGTCGGTTGTGCTGATACTACACTCTGTGTTATTTTGCACAGATCCAGGTTTCGGACAGCAGCAGCAGCAGTATTAGTGTGGGAGCAGGCTTTCAGTCCAGCGAGATCTGAGGTAGCCTTGCAGGTGTCCGCAGGCCCGGCGTCTCCGTTATCTTCTCTTTTAGTCTGTTATCTCATTGTGTCGAGACAAACAATTTGTGTTTCTTTCAGACGTTGTATTTAGTATTCTTAGAAGTTCGTGAGTACAATGACACCAGTCTTAGGTAGAGAATTTGGTTAAACTTTTCCGCATTTCTATTCAGTTTTATATAATGGTAAGAGTTCCTCTTATTATTGAATTTTGTTGCCTTTATGTTTTACCGTAAAATTGTTAAAATGAGTTAGATCATTAATGGAAAGGTAATTAAAATTGGTTTGCCTGGCTCTCATTAGTAGGCGCCATCACGACTTCCGAGGGTGAAAAATTCGGGTCGTGATAGCAAGTCAATTATACAGCTGTAAAGCAACTACAGGAAGTAACTGCCTGCAACTGTACACGCAACAATCTTCCCATTTGGAAGAGACGTGTACGAACCAAGAATTGACATCATCCTTGGGATGTATTTGGTAGTATAACAACATGGTGTAAGGCACAAGATATTCTCTCAAGCATTTAGTGATATTCTCTCAAGCATTAAAAAATTGATCTAGCATTGAAGTCACAAATGTGTCAAGAACAAGAAGTCAACTCCACTAAGGTTCAGTTCCACAATGAGTCTATGTGTATTTGTAATTGAGTTGTAATCTTGTTGTTTGTTCTTCATTGTAACTCCTATCTTGCTTTCTTAGAAGCTTTGTTTTAGGAAACTCAAAATCATAAATCTTCTGAGTTTGTGTTGTGACTAGAGTTTGTCATAAGGTAAAGTCTTTTTAACTAGTGAGTGACAAAGTGGCTTGTGGTAAGTGCATCACAAGTTAGTTGAGTTGAAGTCTTTGCAATAGAGTCATTGCAAAGTGGCTTGTAATAGTGTGTTTACAAGTTAGTGAAGCTAAAAGCCTACAAGTATAGGTCATGATTTTTGTCCCCTTGAGTTGGGATTTTTCCACATAAAAATCCCGTGTCTCATTTACTTACTGTTTTAATTAGTATTCTCGGTGGAAACTCATAGAGAACCAAGTGATCTATAGTTCGGTGGATTCATATAAACGACCAAGTTCCTTTTTAAAACTTTTGAGTAATTACCAAGTTGAATTTTGTGAATTAAGATATTATATGAAGGACTTATTCAACAAATTTTATTTTAATTTGAAAAAGTCTCTGGAGCTTACGCCTAAATAAAAAACGAGTCTCAAACGCCCGGGCGTACGCTCCCAATGCTCGGGTGTACTCCTTGAATTGCACATCGTCTTGGGGCTTTTTTGGAGCGACTCGCCCTAGAGCTCGCCCCGAAAATGCCTTTTAAAATACTGCATTTAGGTAATGACATTTAGTTTCAGCCCCAACTACAAGGTTGTATGCTTGATTAATTTCTAGAGTTAACAATATTATCATACGATTTGTATTGTTTATTATTAGGAGCCAATTTTAATTCTTAGAAGTCTGTGTCACATGTTTAGTGGCTCAACTGGCATGTTGAAATTTTTATTATGCTAATTTATTCATCATACTAAAGTTGGATGCCCTTATAAACTCTTTTAAGTGTGTTTAAGAATAATTATTTTATAATTGAGTACTCAAAAGTTTCAATTCAACGGGCTCTTAGACTCGACTTCCAAAATTTATTATGCTTCCAATGTTAATTGACAGGGATGTCCCTTGACTTTTTCTTAATCTCTTCTCCCATAATTAAGTTACTACTCTCTGCATATTGTAGAAAGTTAATGGTGTTAGATCATCTTAATTAGATTTGTAAAATTTAAATATTTTCATATCGAGCAAAATATGCAACCGCACACATTAAGTTCATGGTCTTTAATTATTTCACAACTATAATTTACAATTTAAGTGATGGTCCAGAGACACAATTTTTCTATTTCAACTCTTGACTATTTCAATTCGATTTGAATTTTGAAACAAATTGTGATAGATTTATTAAAAGAAATTATCATACTTAAGAAGTAGAAAAAATTACATTGAGTGATGAACAATTCTATCGTTGGGTTTCTTTTCTCCTATTATTTTTTAATTTCACATGAATAATTTGCAAAAAAAGAAAGCAAAGTTCGGTATTATAAATGGAACTAATATAAATAGGAATGAGTTTCGCTTATGCATTTCTCTCATTCAAGTAGATAATTAGTAGCTGATCTTTAGGTATCAAAATTCAAAAGTGGTATTTAATTAGAACTCTATTTCTATTATACATTTTACCAGAATAACCTATAATTTTACATATTCTACGGTTATTTTGGTCGACCAACATTGTATTCATGTTGTTATAATAACTAATTTCAAGATACGTGCGTTGCACGTGTATCACTGACATGCATATTTCTAACATGCATATTTTGAGGTTGATTTAATAGTTCTCCATAGTGTTTATTCTTAAGTTTCCAAAATACACCTTAAAATAATCCTTAAATTCGCGTATGCTAAGCTCCTACTACTAATCTGGCTAATTAAAAAATTTAAACCATTTATTGTGACATAAGCTCATCATTTGGTCATGAGATTTTCTAAACTTATTTTGCAAATATAGTTGAAAACTTCTTCTAATATGTTAATTTTTTGCAACCATCATGTTTTATATGATTAAGATTGAAGGTTGTTTCAATCTTTTTGCAACAATTTATATTCTATACTATATGTTAATAATTAGAAAGTACATATAAGATTCACATACTCGTATTATGTTAATAATGTTTTAACATATTGGATTGGCATTTTATTAGTTAACTTTCCCCAAATATGACTCAATACGCAAAGATAAAGTTAATACATATATTGTAAATTGTAATTGATCTAAATCACTGTTAAGAGTTTGAATTTTTGAAATCATTAAAAGTAATACCCAAATCTTGAAATTGTTTTTCTGCTACTTGCTAGTATTTTTTCCTTTTTTTTTTTTTGCATTTTATCGATAAAATATTCTTTATCCATGCGTTCATGAATAGCATTATTATCACCAATTCAAGAAATAATGCACTAATAAGCCGGCAAGATGTCACGATCCAAATTCTATTATTGGCTGTAATGGCGCCCAACACCGTTATTAGGCAAGTCAACACTGATCAACTAGTGAATTCTCGTTTTAGATAAATTAGTAAGTGATAACTTTTTCTTATTTGATAAAGATTTAGGAGTTTGATATTAACATAAATAAATAGAAGCAATAAATACGAGTCGTAATCATGTAAGTAAACCAATATCACAAGTCTACTAGTGTATGTGCCAAGACCTGGTGTCACAAGTATATAGGTAATCTAGTAGAATATACGAAACCATGCTAGCCTACTGTCTGAAAAGAAATAGACAAAAAATAAAGACATAAGAGAGACTCCAGCTGCTGCAGAATGGCTCAAATAGGCAGCTCACTGGAAAGTCTCAAGCTTGGGAGTCAAGTCTACGCGCCGGACTGGTGGCCAGATGTACTTGCCTCAAATCATGTACAATCAAGTACAGAAGTGTAGCGTGAGTATATAAAAATATGTAATCAGTAAGTATCTAGTCTAACTTCGAAAAAATAGTGACGAGAGGTCGACTTCGACAGTTACTAGGGCCAACAATATAATATTGTCTGATTTTATATGAGCATAATATACAGAACTAACAATAAACTCAGAACAAAAAATAATTGAAAAGTTCTCCCATCATATTTAAGAACCTATAATACTTCCTTCATTTAAAACAATAATCTCTAAAGCAGTAAGCTTATACAAATTATAAAAGGGACTTTCAGTTCTATTATCACACATAAATTTTACCGAGGACATTCGGCCCGATCCAACATAAAAATATAAGTTGTGCATTGCCGAGCGTCGAACGACGCAAACCATAGATGCATCTATTAACCCGCCGAGGCGAACGACCCACTCCCATGAGAGTAGTGAAAGCAGTCACCCCGCTCGCGAAATACTTGTGACGCGGTTAAATATAAAACATTTGTAACTTCTCTCAACTCTTTTCAAAATAATAATTTGCTTGAAACTTTTGAAATTTTGAAATCCTCAACTAGATTCCATTCAATACAAATAAACAATTATGTTCAGATAACGGTGCCACAAAGTATGGTGTAAACCTAAAACTATCCGGATATAACAAGAATAGTAGCTACGTACAGACACTCGTTTCTTTGTGCGTACGTAGCCCTACAAATAATTGCATATTAATGCAAGTTCGCCTATGGATACATTTTCCTCTTACAAGGTTAGAAAAGAGACTTACCTGGTTTCAAAGCTTACTTCCAAACTCAAGAATGCGCTCAAACCCTCAAATCGGAGTCGAACAATCCAAAACTATTCAAATAGTGTAAAACTCAATCATTATAGGTTCAAAAGGACATATTATAACTATTAAAGTGATTACCCAACCCCAAAGGCAAGATTCCTAAAATTTACCCCCGGGCCCACGTGCCCGAATTTCGGAAATTTTCAAAGGAAGTTGTTATCCATGACCTAAGGAACATAATATATGATTTTCAGTAAGTTTCCTAATCATTTCCGTGGTAGAATCTCATTTTTATCAAAATCCTAGGTTTTTCTCTAAACCCATAATTTTTACAACTTTATACATGTTAATCTATCCATAATCTAAGTACTTAACTCACATATGGTAGAAACTACTTACCTCCAAAATCTAGATGAAAATCCCTCTCAAGGAGCTCCAAAAATCGTCCAACAATGGAGTGAAATGAGTCAAAAATGCCTAAGTCATGTATTAAATGAAGTGCATTGCCTCCAACTTTCCGCATCATCGGCCAGTAGGCCGCATCTGCGCCCTTGCTTCTGCAAACATGAGCTGGGTTGGCTGGTGCTGCACCTGCCTCCAGAGGGCAGCATCGGCGGTCTCGCTTCTACGGAGGTAGGGCCACACATGCGAAGCTTGGCCTGCTCCTCATGGACCATTTCTGCACATCCTGGCTCGCACATGCGAGCTCACATCTATGGCTGATCAACCGTAGGTGCGGTTATGACATATCTGGTGCACTTAGTTGTGGTTCCAAATTCTCAACTTGGTCTAAGCCTTGTCCAATTGGTACTCAGAGCCCCGCCCGAATATACCAATAGGTTTTGGAATCATAAAACGGACTCGCTCGAACTCTCGGAACGCCCGAAACAACATTAAAACTAAGAATCACACCCTAAAACCAATTGAATCAAATTTAAGAACTTCAAGTTCTTCAATTTACTTCCAATACGCCGAAACGTACTTATACTACTCAGAATAATACCAAATTTTGCACGCAAGTCTTAAATGACATTATGAAACTATTCCCCATCTAGAAATTCCGTTTGGACCTCGATATAACCAAAACCCGCTCCAAACCAAATTTAAAGAACTTCTAAACCTTCAAGAACCAACTTTTACTATTAGGCGCCAAAATACTACCGGTTCATCCAAAACCCGGTTCGAACATATGCCCAAATCCGAAATCAACATACAAACCTGTTGGGACCTTAAAATCCCGATTCTGAGGCCGTTTACTCAAAATGTTGATCGAAGTCAAACTTGGCCTTTTAAGCCAACCTTAAGGAACCAAGTGTTCCGATTTCAATCAAAACTCTTCCAAATCCCGAACCAACCATCCCCGCAAGTCGCAAATTAGTAGAAGCAAGTACGAGAAGTCTTATTTAGGGGAACGAGGTTCTAGTAAGTAAACGACCAGCTGGGTCATTACATTTTCCATCGCTTAAACAAACGTTAGTCCTCAAACGGGTTTAGATTCATACTTAAAGTGTTGAATAAGTGTGGATATCTGCTCTTGCATGTCCTCCTCGGACTCCCAAGTCGCCTCCTTAACCGGTTGACCCCTCTACTGAACCTTTACCGCAGAAATCCTCTTGTATCTCAATTGGCGATCCTGCCTAGAGACAATAGCAACCGGCTCCTCCTCATAACCCAAGCTCTCATCTAGCTGAATAGTACTGAAGTCTAACACATCAGACAAGTCGGCATGATATCTCCGGAGCATAGACACATGAAAAAACTGGATGAACCCCTGATAGACTGGGAGGTAAATCAAGCCCATAAGCAACCTCCCCAACTCGCCTCAACACCTCAAATGGGCCTATAAACCTAGGGCTCAACTTGCCCTTCTTTCCGAATCTCATAATACCCTTCATCGGTGAGACTGTCAAGAGAACCTTCTCACCGACCATAAATGATACATCACGCACCTTTTGATTCGCGTAGCTCTTCTGTCTAGACTGTGTTGTACGAAGTCGCTCTTGGATTAACTTTGCCTTTTCTAAGGCTTCCATTACCAAATTAGTACCATATAACTTAGCCTCGCCTGGCTCAAACTACCTGATAGGAGAACGACATCACTGACCATATAAAGCCTCAAATGAAGCCATCTCGATACTGGACTAATAACTATTGTTGTAGGCAAACTCGGCCAAAGGCAAGAACTGGTCCCACTATCCTCCAAAATCAATCACACATGCTCTCAGCATGTCCTCCAATATCTGAACTGTCTGCTCTGACTGCCCGTTGGTTTGTGGATGAAATGATGCGCTGATCTCTACACGGGTCCCCAACTCACTCTGTACGACTCTCCAGAAATGCTAATTTAACTAAGAGCCTCTATCTTATATGTTGGAAAAAGGCACACCGTGAAGCCGAACTATCTCCCAAATATAAATCTGAGCCAACTTCTCTAAAGTATAGGTAGTTGCAACCGGAATGAAGTGTACCGACTTGGTCAACCTATCGACAATGACACAAACTGCATCAAACTTCTGCTAGGTCCATGACAATCCAACTACAAAGTCTATAGTAATGCGCTCCCATTTCCACTCAGGTATAGTCATCTACTGAAGTAGGCCACTTGAACTCTGGTGCTCATACTTATCCTACTAGCAATTTAAACACCTAGCCACATACTCAACTATGTCTTTCTTCATCCGCTGCCACTAATAATGTTGTCTCAGGTCACGATATATCTTTGTAGCACCTGCATGAATAGAATACCAGGAACTATGTGCCTCCTCTCCCTCAAGTCATCAACATTAGGAACACATAGGTGACCCTGAAGTCACAAAACTCCATCCTCGCCAATAGAAACCTCTTTGGCACCACCCTGTAGTACCGTCTCTCTGACAACTACCAAATGCGGATCATCAAACTGCTAAGCATTGATCTGCCCCAATAATGAAGATTGGGCAACAACACATGCAAGAACTCGGCTAGGCTCTAAAATGTCCTACCTCACAAGTTTGTTAGCCAAGGACTGAATGTCCAAAGCTAGTGGCCTCTTCTCTACTGAAATGAATGCCAAGCTACCCGTACTCTCTGCCTTCATGCTTAAGGCATCCGTGACCATATTTGCCTTTCCCGGATGATAAAGAATGGTGATATCATAATCCTTCAGTAACTCAAGCTATCTAAGCTGTTTCAAATTGAGATCCCTTTTCTTGAACAAATGTTGTAAGCTGTGATGATCAATATAAACCTCATATGATACCCCATACAGATAATGCCTTCATATCTTAAGAGCATGAATAATCGCGACCAACTCCAAATCGTGCACCGGGTAATTCTTCTTATGAATTTTCAGCAGACTTGAAGCATATGCAATAACTCGCCCCTCCTGCATCAAGACACAACCCAAGCCAATGCGGGAAGCGTCGCAATAAATTATGTATATTCCCGAACTGAAAGGCAACATTAGAACTGGTGTTGTGGTCAAATCTGTCTTGAGCTTCTGAAAGCTCATCTCACAATCATCGGACAATGCAATGGATCACCCTTCTGGGTCAATCTAGTCAAAGATGTCGCAATGGATTAAAAGCCCTCAACAAACCAGCAATAATAACCTGCTAACCCCAGGAAACTCCTGATCTTAGTCACCAAAGTGGGACGTTGCCAACTCTGGATTGCCTCAATCTTCTTAGGATCCACCTTAATATCCTCTCCGGATAAAACATGCCCCAAGAATGCCACAGACTCTAGCCAAAACTCACACATGGAGAACTTAGCATATAGCTTCTGTTCTCGCAATGTCTGAAGCACCACTCTCAAATGCTGCTCGTGCTCCCCCAGGCTACATGAGTAAACCAAGATGTCATCAATAAAGACGATAACAAAAGAATCAATATAAAGCCCGAATACCAAGTTTATTAAATCCATAAACGCCGCTGGGGCATTAGTCAAACCGAAGGACATCACTAGAAACTCATAATGGCTATATATAGTACGGAAAGCAGTCTTCGGAACATCTGAGTCCCAAATCTCCAACTGATGGTACCCCTATCTCAAGTCTATCTAAAAAAACTCCCTAGCACTCTGCAACTGGTCAAACAAATTATCAATACGCGACAACGGGTACTTGTTCTTGATGATAACTCTGTTCAACTGGCGGTAATCAATGCACATACGCATAGTCCCATCTTTTTTCTTCACAAACAACACTGGTGCACCCCAATGTGATACACTTGGTCTGACAAACCCCTTTTTTAATAACTCCTCAAGTTGCTCCTTCAACTCTTTCGGAGCCATATAGTACAGTGAAATAGATATAAGCTGGGTACCTGGAGCTAAATCAATACTAAAATCAATATCACGTTCTGGAGGCATACTTGGAAGGTCAAAAGAAAACACATCGGAAAGTTCTTGAGCTATTTTCACTGGATCAATCATCGAAGACTCTACGGCAGTATCCCAAACATATGCTAGATACGATAAACAACCCTTCTCGACTAGATGTTGAGACTTTAGAAAGGAGATGAACCAATTAGATGTACTAATGGAGGAAACCTTCCCCACTAATCTTGCTGACTCTGGAATCGCTAAAGTAACAGTCTTGCCTTGACAATCAAGGATGACATGACATGGGGATAACCAATTCATGCCCAGGATGACCTCAAAGTCAATCATATCAAGTAACAAGAGGCCCACTCTAGTCTCGTAACTACAGAATGTAACCATACATGACCAGTAGATCCGATCCATATCTACGGAATCGCCCACAAGAGTGGAGATATAAATATGAGTACCCAAAGACTCATGAGGAATCTACAGGAAATGAGCAAATAGAGATGGAACATATGAATAGGTAGACCTTTGATCAAATAATACCGAAGCATCCCTATCGCATATAGAAATAATACTTATGATCACGTCATCTTAGGCCACTGCATATGGTCTTCCGGAAAAGCATAGAATCTAGCTGGAGTGTTGGTTGGCTGGCCTCTGCCTGGCTGAACAATTCCTGGCTAACCTCCCCTTGCCTAGACTCCACATCTAGGATGGCCCCTACCCGCTTGTCCTCCGCCTCTGGGCAGTTAGAAGGCTGGTTCTGTAATCATAGGTTGATGACCCTATTGTACTACCTTTCCTCAAAGTTTGGGACAATATCTCTTCATGTGACCCGGATCTCCAGACTCGTAACAATCCTGCGGTGCCATAGACTGCTGTTCCGAAGTCAGACCCTGATGGCCTGAATTCCCACTAGAAGAACCTTGGATGGCTGGTGGACTATATGAACTCTCTAGCATGGCACTGAAGTAGGCACTGGAGGAACCTTGATGAATTGGTGGGCAATAAGAACTCTTCGGCATAGCACTAAAATAGGGTCGTATTGGAGCACCCCGAGGAGGTGGTGGTGGTGCTGGATATGTGGGCCTGCTCGGCTGACCCCTCCCAAACTGACCTTTGCCCCTAGTTGGGGCGCCTCTAAACTCTCCCGTGAATCGAGTCCACTTGTCCTACTGCATCTACTCTCTACCCCTCTAGTAGTAGCCCTCAATCCTCCGAGCAATCTCTACCACTAGCTGATAATCAGTACCTATCTTTACCTCTATGGCCATTCTAGACCGAATGCTGGGGTGTAATCTCGCAAAAGATCTCCACTCTCTCTGTGTACGTAGAAAGTATCATGAGTGTGTGGCGTGACAGCTCAAAAAATCTTACCTCACAATCGGTCACAGACATCTGACCCTGTTCGAGCTGCTCAAACTGAAACCGCAACTCTTCCCTCTGAGAGGGTGGAATATACCTGTCCAATAGAAGCCGTGTAAACTGATCCCAAGTCATGGGAGAAGAACTCACTGGTCTGTCAAGAAGGAGAGACAACCACCATCTATGGGCCATGCCCTCCAACTGGAAAGCAATGAAGTTTACTCTATGGGACTCCAATATCCTAACATTGTGCAGTCTGTCCCTGCACTGATCAATGAAGTCTTGGGGGTCCTCATGTCGCTCACTCCCCTAAGATAGGAGGGTGTAGCCTGGTCCATCTGTCTAGTAGATTTTGCAGATCGCCGTCCGTAGTTGGTCTAGGCTTAGTGCTGCGGAGGTAACTGACTGGGGCCTCCCTCAAGTAGTGTACCCGATGTCTGATATATTGCAGTTGTATGCCCAGGAGCCTGAGCAGTAAGGGTATGTGCTCCCCCTCTTTTCTGAGATGTGGCTGGGTCTTCTGGAAATAAACCAGCGTGAGTCATAGTGTCTATGAAACCATAGCATACGGCCCATGATCTCCTGAAAGCCCGATCCCGTCATGAAATATATTAGGGCTGGCTCTAGAACAGGCACCTCACCCTGCTCCTCGATGACGGGACCCTCCACTGGATCCGCTGGTGGTGCTACTGGGGCAATTCTGGGAAACCCTTATCCCCTACCTCGGGTTGGTGCCCTCCCCCGGCCTCTGCCTCGGCCTCTAGCAATGGGGGGAGCAGCCCCTCTCGGGTCTGGAATGTCCACCATACACGTCCTTATCATCTGTGAGAGAATAGAAGAAGGAAATTTATTTTACCATCAACTGCACGATAGGAGATGAATAAGGAGTAGTTTCGTAACACCATATAGCCTCTCGAAGATAAGTACAGACGTCTCCATATAGATCCGCACGACTCTACCAGGTTTGCACATAACTTTTGAGACCTACGTGAACCTAGTGCTCTGAACTTTTGAGACCTACGTGAACCTAGTGCTCTGATACCATATTATCACGATCCAAATTCTATTATAGGCCGTGATGGCGCCTAACACCATTGTTAGGCAAGCCAACACTGATCAACTAGTGAATTCCCATTTTAAATAAATTTGTAAGTGATAGCTTCACCTTATTTGATAAAAATTTAGGAGTTTTAAGTATTAACATAAATAAATGGAAGCAATAAATACAATTCGTAATCATGTAAACAAACCAAAATCACAAGTCTACTAGTGTGTGTGCCAACACTTGGTGCCACAAGTATGTGGACAATCTAGTAGAATATACAAAACCATGGTAGCCTACTTTCTGAAAAGAAATAGACAGAAAATAGAGACATAAGAGCGATTCCAGCTGGTGCAGAATGGGTCTAAAAGGCAGCTCACCGGGAAGTCTCAAGCTTGGGAGTCAAGTCTACGCGCCGGACTGGTGGCCAGATGTACCTGCCTCAAATCCTATACAATCAAGTACAAAAGTGTAGCGTGAGTATATAAAAATATGTAACCAGTAAGTATCTAGTCTAACCTCGAAGAAATAGTGACGAGGGGTCGACTTCGACACTTACTAGGGCCAATGATATAATAATGTCTGATTTTATATGAGCATAATATACACAACTTACAATAAACTCAGAACAAGAAATAACTGAAAAGTTCTCCCATCATATTTAAGAACCTATAATACTTCCTTCATTTAAAACAATAATCTCTAAAGCAGTAAGCTTATACCAATTATAAAAGGGACTTTCAGTTCTATTATCACATATAAATTCTACCGAGGACGTTCGGCCCGATCCAACATAAAAATATAAATTATGCACTACCGAGTGCCGAACTACGCGAATCATAGATGCATATATTAACCTGCCGAGGCAAACGACCTGCTCCTATGAGAGTAATGGAAATAGTCACCCCGCTCGCGAAATATACTTGCGACGCGATTAAATATAAAACATACGTAACTTTTCTCAACTCTTGTCGAAATAATAATTTACTTGAAACCGTTGAAATTTTTAAATCCTTAACTAGATTCCATTCAATGCAAATAAACAATTATGTTCAGATAACGGTACCACAAAGCATGGTGTAAATATAGAACTATCCGAACATAACAAGAATAATAGCTACGTACGGATTCTCGCCACTTCGTGCGTACGTAGCCCCCACAAATAATCACATATTAATTTAAGTTCACCTATGGGGACATTTCCCTCTTACAATATTAGAAAAGAGACTTACCTTGCTTCAAAGCCTACTTCCAAGATCAAGAATGCGCTCAAACCCTCAAATCAGAGCCGAACAATCCAAAACTATTCATAGTGTAACAACGAATCATTATAGGTTCAAAAGTTCATATTCTAACTATTAAAGTGATTACCCTACCCCAAAGACAAGATTCCTAAAATTTACCTCCAAGTCCACGTGCCCAGATTCTGAAAATTTTCTAAGGAAGTTGTTAGCCATGACCTAAGGAACATATTATATGATTTTCACTAAGTTTCATAATTATTTTCGTGGTAGAATCTCATTTTTATCAAAACCCTAGGTTTTTCTTTAAACCCATAATTTTCACAACTCTTTATACATGTTAATCTACCCATAATCTAAGTACTTAACTCACATATGGTAGAAATTACTTAGATGAAAATCCCGCTCAAGGAGCTCCAAAAATCGCCCAACACTAGAGTGAAATGAGTCAAAAATGCCTAAGTCTCGTATTAAATGAAGTGCACTGCCTCCAGCTTTTCTGCACCTGCGGTCAGTGGGCTGCATCTGCGCCCTCGCTTCTGCAGACATGAGCTGGGTTGGCTGGCACCGCACCTGCGATCAGAGGGCCGCATCTGCGGTCTCGATTCTGCGAAAGTAGTGCCGCACCTGCGAAGCTTGGCCTGCCCCTCCTGGACCGCTTTTACGCATCCTGGCTCGCACCTACGAGCTCATACACCAGTGGCTGACAGACCGCAGGTGCGGTTATGACGGATCTGGTGCACTCAACTGTGGTTTCAAATTCTCAACTTAGTCCGAGCCTCGTCCGATTTGTACTCGAGGTCCCCGCGGCCCTGCCCTAACATACCAATAGGTTTGGAATCATAAAACGAACTCGATCGAACTCTCAGAACGCCCAAAACAACATTAAAACTAAGAATCACATCGTAAAACCAATCGAATCAAACTTAAGAACTTCAAAGTTCTTCAATTTACTTCCAATGCGCCGAAATGTACTTATACTACTCTGAATGACACCAAGTTTTGCATGCATGTCTAAAATGATACTACGGAACTATTTTCGATTTTGAAATTCAATTCGGTCCTCGATATTATAAAACCTGCTCCAAACCATATTTAATGAACTTCTAAAAACCTTCAAGAACCGATTTTCACTATTTAGCGTCAATAAGCTCCGGGGTCACCCAAAATCCGATCCGAGCATACGTGCAAGTCTAAAATCATCATACAAACTTGTTAGAACCTTCAAACCTCGATTCCGAAGTCGTTTACTCAAAATGTTGACCGAAGTCAAACTTGGCCTTTTAAGCCAACCTTAAGGAACCAAGTGTTCCGACTTCAATCGAAACTCTTCCAAATCTCGAACCAATCATCCCCGCAAGTCGCAAATCAGTAAAAACAAGTACGGAAAATTTTATTTAGGAAAGCGAGGTTCTAGAAAGCAATATGACCGGTCGAGTTGTCATACAAGATTTTGTAAAAATGGATG
The DNA here is from genome assembly GCA_026770625.1 of Nicotiana glauca. Taxonomy (NCBI): domain Eukaryota; kingdom Viridiplantae; phylum Streptophyta; class Magnoliopsida; order Solanales; family Solanaceae; genus Nicotiana; species Nicotiana glauca. Next base: position 62,912 of record MU677930.1, read on the forward strand.
TCCATCCATTTGGACAGAGTAGTGATTGGCATCACGTTATACTACGAAAACAAAAGTTGCTCCAAAATTATTCAACATCATAAAATTTATACTGGAAAAGGGTCTGATATATCCTTGTACTATGGTAAATTGTTTAAAATTATCCCCTGTTATACTATTGGGCCATAAAAGTCCCTACCGTCCAACTATCCTAACAAATCTGCCCTTATTTTGACGGAAGTGCCNTCGTTCGAGGACAAACAATTGTTTTAGAGTGGAGAATATGATGACCCGAAGGGTCATCACCTATTTTCTTATTTATTCTGTGCTTCTGAGGCCTTGAAAACCTCATTTGGGGTTGCCTCGATTTGCGTGCGCAGTCCGGGCGCGTAGCCGGTAAAGCTTAAATATGAATTCTGTGAGAAAAATGTTAAATTTTGATATTAAATTGATTAAATTTGACTTCGATCAATATTTTGGTCAAACGGACCCGGACCCATGATTTAACGGGTCCGTAGAAAAATATGGGACTCAGGTGTATGCCCGAAATCGAATTCCGAAGTTCCAAGCCCGAGAAATGAATTTTTGAGTAAAATTGTTTTTTTTGAAATTATTAAGGAAAATTGAAATGAAAATTGATTAGAACGTGTTGGTATCAGGCCCATATTTTGGTTCTGGTGCCCGGTACAGGTCTTATACGTGATTTAAGATATTTCTGTAAAGTTTGGTTGAAATCAGATGTCGTTTGACATATTTCGGACTATAAGTTCTAAATTTTGAAAGTTTATGAAGTTTGAAAAAAATGCTATTGATTTTGAGGTTTGATTCATTATTTTTATGTTATTTTGGAGATTTGATTGCACGGTTGAGTTCGTAGGATGTTGTTGAGTTAGTGCATGTATTTGGTTAAGAGCCTCGAGGGCTCGGGAGTGTTTCAGAGGTGTTTTGGAGTGATTCCGGACTTAGAAAAGTTGCAGAAAATGGGTTTCAGCTGTTGCAGACAATTCCTTCTTCGCATTCACGATGCCTCGTCCGCGTTCGCGATGCCTTGAGTTTGTCCTTCATCGCGTTCACATTTCTCTCTCGCGAACGCATAGGGTTATTTGAACCTGGGGGACTTGGCCAAATTTTCCTCTTCGCATTCGCATACCACCACTCGCGAACGCGTAGCCTTGCAAATTCCTTCACCGCATTCGCGTAAGCTCCCACGCATTCACATAGAATAAATTCTGGACCCCCAGCCTTTTCTCTTCGCGTTCATGTCCTTCCCATCGCGAACGCGATGGTTTGTTGAGTCAACCCTTCGTGAAGGGCAATTTTGCCCAGTTATTTAAAATGTCCAAAACAGAACAGTGTAGGGAATTTTTCATAAAAACACACGAGCTCCTTCTTCTCCAAGGTCTTTAAGCATCCATTGAAGCTCCCTTTCACCAAAACTTCTTGGGTTAGTAAATCTTAACTCGTTTTCTGCATTTTCCATCAATATTTGTCGAATTCCTAAACCTAAAACAAGTAATTTAGGGTAGAAATTTGGGGAAATGGGTAGAGCTAGGGCTTTTTACCTTTTCTTAATTTAGATCTTGTTTTCGGGTCGAATTTGAGAGTAAACTATATATTCGGGCTCGTGGGTGAATGGGGAATTTGATTTTGGTCTAAACCTCGTATTTTGACCAAGCGAGGGGGGGGGGGGGGGGGGCGATTTTGGGATTTTTGGGAAGAAAGTTTGGAAATCTACAACTAGACTTTGGGTTTGATTTGTTTAGCATATATTGATATTATGAAGTCATTATTGTATATATTCAATTGAGTTGGAGCCGAATTCGAGAGGAAAAACGGTTGTTGTGGATTGATTTTGCCGTGGAAGTCGAGGTAAGTGTTTGGTTTAACCCTAGCTTGAGGGAATAAGAGTTGAGTCTTATTTGATACATGCTAATTGTCGAGTACGATGTATAGAGATAGTGACGAGTATCTATACATTGGTGTCTAGCATGACCGTGAGTCCTTATTTTGCAAATAGTTGGGATTATTGTTATANGACGTGGCACTTCCGTCAAAGTAAGGGCAGATTTGTTAGGATAGTTGAACGGTAGGGACTTTTATGGCCCAATAGTATAACGGGGGACAATTTTAAACAATTTACCATAATACAAGGATATATCAGACCCTTTTCCGAATTTATATTGTTGTCCAAATATTTAAGCAAGTATTCTTGTAATAAAAAATAAAACGTAATATGAAATTTTAGACTCAATACAATATCAAGGTATTTAGATCATCCCCAGATGTTATTTACGATTAAGTCATGAACATATCGTCTGACCTCCCTCTCAGAGTCTTGCAATATGAGAACATCACCATTTATGGCTGGGCCCTTTTACATTTTCATGATAAACCAGTGGTGGTGAAAGAATATATTGCTTCAAAATTGCATATGAAAGGCATGAATATCTCTGGATAAAGTATATATTAAGAGTAGCAAAGTATATACATAAAGACAAGAGTAGCAAGTTAAGACTGTCACACCTCTTTTTATCCCATAAGATGTGTATATTATGGATCGTAGGTTAAAAGAGCGTTTTTCATTTGAAGTGCCAAAATTGAGTAGAGATTATTTTATTTACAGAGTCGTCACTTGAAATTAATTTTTGGATGTTTTAAATCATCTTTAATTTGAATCCCTAGTTAAAGGAATGTTTGACTCTATTATTATTAGTCTGCAAAAATAAAGTTCGAGTTAGGAGTTCTATTGACCGAGGAGAAGGTGTAAGGCATTTCTCGAGTCTCATGATTCTAGCACGGTCGCTTTATTGACAACAACTTGGCTTGGATTAATTTTGGACAAACTGTGATTTATGGTTCTTATGTTTTACCTATGTCCGCTTTTATTGCTTGATTAGATTCATGGAAAATATCTTGAAACGAACCACGTGTGTGTGAATTCGTTTTATTTAGTATGCTAAAATTATGTCATTTTACTATTTATTAAGATTGTATGGACAAATACGCTTGGACACATACCTTGATTTATTTTGGAATCATAATTATGTCACGTGAACGTATATATAATCACAATAATTTGATTAATATGCACCTAAACCGCACTAGCGATTTGTGAGTTATTTCTTTGCTACTTTTGGAATTGTTGTGAGGCTGTGATATTATGAATTACTTGTGGAAAAAGTGTATGATTTTAGATATTGAATAAATAAGTCATCATATACCAACACCCTATAGCCCAACAATTGAAGCCCAAACTTATTAGGGTCCAGATCTTCCCAACTTTAAAGTAAGTCTGAATATCATATTTCTAGAAACATGATTAAGCATATAACATTTAAGGACTAATTTACATTATTATTTATACAATATAAAGGCAATAAATAAAATTAAAATGCCCTTAACTGCTTTCTTATTCAACCTAACTCACACAGAAATAAAAATGAAGTTGCAAACTATTCACAAATATATTATCTTAAATATGAAATGTAAATAAATAAACACACAGATTCATTAAATAAGATAAAAGAACAGAGGAAAGAATAAACCTTTAATGTAAAATTTTCAATTAAATGAGTCTCCAAGAACAAGTAAAATAACTCATACGAATGCAGAACCGGCATAAGCGAAGAAGAACAACAAAGTTAGTGAATGGAGCTCCAACGGAATCCTTGACCTAAACTATTGACTCCACTATTTGGCACATATAAAGGGCTGTTTTGAAGTATTTTTCAAAAGAAAGAGGAAAAAAGAATGAAACGAGTAGAAATTCGCTTACAGAAGAAGATTTTTTTTTTGTTTTTCTTAATTCCCTCTATTTTCTCTCTCTCTTCTCCCATTTTTCTCTTCTATTTATAGTTTTTTTTTGTTGATATTACCAGATTATTTTAAAGAAATTTCCACTTCCCATTTACCTTTTTTTTATAAAAAAAAAGAATTTCCCACCTTCTTTATTTTTTTTTTAGTTTCCTACTTTCTTTACTTTTCATTTTTTTTTTTAAAATTCCACTTTCTTTTACTTTTTTTCTTAAAAATAATTCTACTTTCTTTTACTTCTTTTTTTTAATTCCCACCTACCTTTACTTTTATTTTTTATATTCCACTTTCGCTTACTTTTTTTGAATTCCCACATCCTTTTCTTTTATGTTTTTTAATTTCTCAGTTTGTTTTAATTTCTTTTTAAAATTCCCACCTTCCTTCACTTTTATTTCTTTATTCCCTACTTCCCTTTTCTTTTTTTTATTCCCACCCAAAATTTAAATAGAAATTATTTAATTTTTTGCTTTTTTTAATTGTTTTAAAAGTTTTTTTAATTTTTTTGGTATTTTTTAAAAAAAGATAGAAATATAATAATATTAATAATAAAAATTGTTTTACATTATTTTTAAATATTTTTTACCCTATAAAAAGCTGAAACAAAAGTAAAAATTGTAGATTAAAATATGTTTACCTTTAAAATAGTAATTACAATTAAATTTAATTTTATGGTTCTAAAAATACATGATTTGTTTTTATGCTAGTTGTTGGGTGATAGATGCTAAGTGTGAGTCAAGAAAGTGAGATAAGAGCTTGAGAATAGTGTGTTATGCAAATCGAATGGCCGTGAATCGGGACCTCGAGCTGGCCTACGCTAGCCTCGAGGTCAAGCTAAAGTGTTCGACTGGGGATGGTCGATGAAGAACTAAAAGTTCTAGGTGCCTTGATGATGACTCTTTATGATCAACGATGAGTAATAAATGAAGAACAATCTATAAAACGCAATAAATGTAAGCAATATAATTAAAAGAAAGATAATGAAGAATGTTCTTGTTCTTGTATTGAATATCACGTCCGCAAGAAATGACTAGGGTCCCCTTCATATAGGAGGGGGAATCCCAACATAGTAAAAGTGTATTTATTACAAAGATATGAGACTGGTACAACCATGCATTTATTACAAAGATATGCGGCTGATGCAACCATTTAATGTCACGGTACAGACTTGTACTATTCTTGTATACCTGATCAGCTCTAACCACATGATTTAGGAATTTTCCGCTTGTCCAACATAGCCACCGATTTGCACTGACCCGAGGTCGAACATAGGGAACCCTCGGGGTCGGACCTCGAGAAATTCCTCGAGCCTTCTGGAGACGGGCTATGGAGCATTATAATGATCATAAAATTAGACTCTCCAATTTTTTCCATATACAGATAGTCCCTGCGTTTCTTAGAGTAAAAATGATAAGAAACGACCTTGAATTCTTGCCTCTTCGATATTTTCATCATGATGTCAGCTTGTCAGAGTATTAAATGACATGACTCAAAGGCTGCACAGAGGTCGCTATCAGCACGATCATCGAGAAGCCCACGAAACTTTATTAATTTGACTCTTTCGCTTCTCAAACGTTGCCCAAACGGCTTCTATAAATACCTCAACTGTTTGTCATTCACACTTTTACAATATCCTCAAGTTCTCAGAGCTAAGTTCACCACCTTCTGCATTCATCTCTTCTCTGTGCTTGCCTCTTCTTCTTTTTTCTTAGAAACTCTATTATAGTTATGGCTAAAACCTCCAAGACGGTACCTTAGAAAGAGGGTACCACTTCTTCATCATGTCTGTCTAAGGGCAAATAAAAAATTACTCCAAGTATCTAGTAATGTACCCCCTGGCCACTTCGATACGATGTCCGATTTTACCATTAAAAATCCCCCTTCTACACCGTGCCGATGCGAGCTCGTGGCTCGGTACATCAGTGTGGTGATCAACATGAAGAGGGTAAAGATAGAATGTTGATGGGGGGAGTCAATGCAAGTAGAGATCCCCAAAGCGGAGGAAATCAGAGTAGAACACAAAGCTGGCTTCCTCAGGGTATACACATACCCCTTCACTCTAGGCCCCATAGATTCTTCTCCCCCGTCGATAGATACGGTGATTATTGACATTTGTCGTGAGTACCGAGTGACACTCGGTCAGATGTATCCTTCTTTCTGGAGGATTGTTTACATGCTCAGATATTTCTCCAACTGGGTCGAGGGAATTACTTTCACCCTCGATCACTTGGTCAGATTGTACATCCCCCGTCTCTTCCGAATTTTAATCAAGAGTCATCCTCGATCCGCCAAGAAGTTCTTTGCAAGCATCGATGAGGACAAAGACCGGGGATGGATGAGCTGGTTTGTCAGAGTAAGTACCTTGGACATCATCCCTGCTGACAGGATGCCATTCCCGGAGGAACGAAACATGAAGCGTAAATGTCCCTACCTCGAGCACATTTTGTTTCCCCTTCTTCCTCTTCTGAAATGATCTTTTTTTGATTATGTAGACACATTATAGTACCTCGACGTGGTTTAAAACCTTCCGGATGGATCAAACAATTAGACTCTGCCTTTCCTTACAGCGAGCGTATTTGGCGCGATTTGGCCTAAATACGATGGCAGGCCAAGAACTGCGGTATGCTTTTGTTGTTGTTATTTCCAAGTTTCTAATGAGTATCCTTTATGGTGGTAAGTTTAATATATCATGACTATGAAGGCCTCGGGAAGGCGTGTCGATGAGCCCACCTCCTCCTAGTGAAGAAGAAGCCTTGAAACCCGACAAGGGTAAGAAGAGGAAGAAGGAGGCCTCGATCGAGTCTCCAAAATCAAAGAAACCCAAGGGCCATAGGCCTTAGACCGACTGCACGGTCTTGACTTTGGCTACTGCGGAAAGGCTTTGATGTTCTAAACGTCAATACCACACAAGAGGGGGGTGATTTGTGTAGTACCCAATTTTCAATCTAGAAGAACTTGGTTCTTCTAGGTGTTCTAACTACTACTGTTGCAGAATTAAAAATACCGAAAATAAAGAACACAGAGATTTTTACGTGGAAAACACCTGGCTCAAAAGGTGAAAAAACCACGACCTACTACTCAATAGGATTTTTCCAAACATCCACTAAAATTACTAAGCCAAAACAGCATTTACAGAACTCTTGTAAACCTAAGGATTAACTCTAATCCCAGTGTGGCACACATCCTCAACTGTTGCAACACTTTCAAGTTAACTCTAACTTGAATACTCAAAGTACCTAATACAATTTCTTCTATGAAAGTTGGAAAGCTACAACTTTAAACCACCTACTACAATTAACTAGAATAAAAGAAAGACACAATGGAATTGGTTCTTCTATCTTGTTCAAGTAGCTTCAAGAGTGCACACTTAAATCTCACATAAATTGCTTGCAAAATTGCCTTGCTCTTTTGCTCTCAATTTAGTTTAACTTCTGCATATGTGAAATACCTGTAAAAGAGAAAAATCACAGTTATTTAATGAGTTAGTAATTAGAGTTTGATTGAGATTGAGACTCAATTGCTGATCTTCCATCAAAGTTGTGTCCTTGAACAATACAAACTCCAACCCTGTCCTTTATCCGGATTGTGTCCTTTTCCTATAAGGAGACTTCCTCTTCTCATCTAATATGTAACCTTTTCGATTAGTTCAGAAGATATCGTTGTTTGATCCTTGAGACTTATCTTCTTCACGTGCATCTCACATGTATAGGTTGATAAACACTGTGTCTTATATGATAGACCTGGTCCATGACTGAGTTCATTTGTCATTCTTCAAAACTTCACCTGAACTTGGGCCAACAAATTCCCCATTTTTGATGATGACAAAGTCTGTGCTTTAACTGCTCAAAGAACTTGTAGGAACTCAGTTTAACCATCAACACTTTAACTTAGAATTTTAACTTATCATCAAGGACCAAGTTTAATTAGGTTATAAACATCACATTATTCAGAATAAGGATTAAAGCACAATACCTCTTCCCCCCTTCTGGCATCATCGAAAAGTTGCATACATTGTGAATCGCAAATTTTAGTAATTACTCATAGCCGCTGGGGCAACTACAAGTGAAAACATGGATTAAATCATCAATAATCAACAAACACATTTAAACTATTAAGAAAAAATTCTTCATAGAACAAGAGAAACAACAATTGTTATTGATTAGATATGTTTCTACCTACAAACCACAAAAAGAAAGAAAAAACTTCCAAACATGATCAAAACAGAAAAAGTCCCTAAGTTGGGTCATTGGGGGGTTACTAGACTGGTTCATAAGACAACAAGTGGAGGACCTAAGGCTTGGAGGAGCTAGAGAGCTGGGTTTGGAGAAGATTGAGCATATTCTGAATCATCCCATCACTTTTATCCTTTTCTTTTGCTAGCTCATCTCTAAGGCCATCTCTTTCAGTTTCCAATTCAGCAACATGAGCCTGAAGCCTAGCAATTTCAGCATCCTTAGTTCCACACTCTTGAACTAAAGCCCTAACCTTGCTATTCACAGGTGTCTTCAGAGATCAAACAGTTTCAACTGGGGTGGCATTTACAGGATAGTCACAAGCCAATAAGGTCTTAACACCAAAATTCTCCCCATTTCTTCGAAGGCACCCTTAGCCTATCCAGCAAAGTAGTCAGTATGAACCCATATGGAGTTGCATGTGCCTTGGAGCCATTAATGACCCTGTCTAGTAGTTTGAAAATGAAAGCAGGCCATTTTATATGCATTCCTCTCACAAGGCACTCCATAAGCACCAAGTCTATGTAGTTGGCAATATGCCTCCTCTCTTGTCTAGGCAGCAGGCACTTGTTATCAAATTCAAACAAGACCTTTTGCTCAGGTCTCATCTCACTTTTATGGACAAATATGGCTTCAGGTACATCTTCAGTAGTTACAGCATCACAAAAATTTCTAGTAATTTGAAGAGCAGTGGGAAGAGATTCCAGACATGGCCACCTTTGCCTTGTATAGTCATCATATCCTTCACTAGGTATGCCCAGAATCTCACCCAGTTTGATTGCATCAAACTCTACTTTTACACCCTTCAACAGGCTGGAGACTACTCCATTTTTCAGTGGCATTGGCCATAAATTCAATCAATTCATTCCTAGCCAGCCTGCAATCCATTTCAAGGACCATGTCCTTCCACCCTTGTGCAGTAAGAGTATCCATCAATCTTCTCATACCTGGCTCATCTGGGACTCTCAACAACCTTCCTTTCAATTTTTTTTTCTGCCAAAGATGGCAAACCTATCTTGGTCTTTCTCAGATTCCTCTTCTTCTCCACCACTCCACTCTTCATCTTTTTCAACAATTTTCTTTTGTTTTGCCCTTCACATCAGACCTAGTTCTTTTGGCTAAAGAAGATTCAGCAGGTACAGGTACAGAGGAAGCCTTCTTGGAAGAAGTATTGGAACTTTTTGGTTTGGGTGTTGGAACCTCTTCAGTTGTTCCTCTTTCTTGATGGACCAGTTCCATCTCCTCTTCTTCTTCTTCTACAACCTCAGAACTCTCCACAACCTTTGCTTTTCCTTTTTCCCTCATTTTCTTCCTGCTCTCTTCCAGAGCTTTCTGCAATTCTGCTTCACTTTGTTTGACCCTGCTCCTGGTAGCTCTTCCCTTAGGTACCGAAGGTACAATAGGTTTTGGGGATGACATTTTGCTTTTCTTTGTTGGCTTGGAAGCAGTTGGAGCCTTTTGTGTGGAAGATTTATGCTTATTTGGATCATAACTAGCCCCAACCTTCTTCAGAATGTCAGCCAAAGTTTCCTCAACAGATGAACTAGGTTCAGCTTGTTGCTTGATTAAATTTACTAGCCCTTCAGCCGCCTCCCCAGAACTCTTTCCCCCTGGCTTGTTGCCACTCTCTTCAACACCTCCACAGATAGCCAATACTTTTTCTTTCTTATTTCCCCTCACATTACCATTGACTCTCTCTCTCTCTCTCTCTCTCTCTCTCTCTCTCTCTCTCTCTCTCTCTCTCTCTCTCTTTATTTTTGCCTCCTCTTCTACTAGAATCAGCCCCCTGTATATCTTTAACAGGACCAACCAAGACAAACCTATTTTCAACATTTTCAACTACATCAGAGAATACCAAGCAAGTATTTACCTCGCTAGGGGTTTCTTGAATATTTTCAGTATCAGAAGACCCATGTTCTTCACCTTCGCTGGCAGAAATATAATTATCAGACTCAGTGCTTGAGTTAGATTTTTGAGCATGACCTTCCTTTCTCTGGCTAGCCTTCAATTTCTCACTTAGAGATTTCCTTAAAGCTTCAGAAGCTACAGTTTTTCTAGCTAGCATTTTCTGCCTACGAAACCTAGGTTTTGGGTTTTCAATAGGAGGAGTAGATGAGGATATGTTCGAGGGAGATGCTGGCGGGGAAGTGCCAGGGTTATCTTGGGGGTTAGACATGGTGGATTGATTCTTGAAAAATTTGGGAATTTTGGAGAGAAGAAGGGCGATCAGAACTTGAGAGGAGTTTTGACGGTTATGGACTAATGAAGGAGAGGTGTGGTGTATTTAAAGGTGATTAGACTTAAATGCAGTAACGATACCTTTTTCAGGGGTCAATTAGAAGTCTAATCAAGTTATAATTCCGTTCTCTTAGTGATTATTTGGCTTCGCTAGATTTTAGGCAAAAATCCTGGTTTTTAGAGTTCTAGGGGAATGAAATTGGTTCAATGCTCAACTAATATAATTTTTGGGAATTTGATGAATGTAGGACTTCTGCTCATGATTGGAAAAATAATCTTTCTAATTGTGCAGAGCATAGAAAACATACATGAGCTTTTCATATGAACACATACTGATGAACCATGTTCTTTATATAGAACTCTCTTGAACATGCCTCAAATGCCAAAATTGAAGAAACTTTGTAAGAGATCAGTGAATCATATATATACACATGTCACAGGAGTATACTAATTAAAGTATGAAACTGAGTAACAATTGATCTAGATATTTACACAAAGTTAAAACTCCTTACCAAAATAATTTTTCTTTTCATTTTTAATTTTTTTTCATTGTGCATTCTAAACTGGACCTATTAGGTGATCTTAATCATCCCTAATTCCATCCTGTTCCTCTCAAAGTTTTATCTACTTAGTGCTTTAGTGAAGATGTCAGCTATTTGTTTATTACTAGCACAGAATTCTATCGAAATCAATCCTTTCTCATAGTTATCTCTTAAGAAGTGGTGGCTAACCTCTATGTGCTTAGTCCTCTTATGATGAACAGAGTTCTTTGTCATACTTATAGCACTAGTGTTATCACAGATTATTGGAATACATCCCACTTCAATTCCAAAATCTACCAACTATTGTTTGATCCATAGTAATTGAGCACAACAAGAAGCAGCAGCAACATACTCAGTTTCAGTAGTAGATAGGGCTACTGAATTTTGCTTTTTGGTAGCCCATGACACAAGACATGAACCAAGGAAGTGTGCCATACCTGAGGTGCTCTTCCTATCCGCTAGGAAACCTGCATAATCAGCATTAGCGTATCCTACTAGATTGAAATTACTACCTTTGGGATACCAAAGACACAGATTAGTGGTCTCTTTCAGATATCTTAGTATCCTCTTGACAGCAGTCAAGTGAGACTCTTTTAGATTTTCCTAAAAACGAGCACAAAGCCCTACACTGAAAACAATGTCAGGCCTGCTGGCAGTAAGATACAAGAGTGAACCAATCATACCCCTATACAACTTTTGATCAACTGATGAACCAAGTTCATCAACATCTAATTTAGTGGCAGTCGCAATAAGTGTATATATTTCTTTAGAATCCTCCATATTAAACTTTTTGATTAGTTCTTTTGTATACTTCTGCTGATGAATCATGGTTCCATTTGGACTTTGTTTGATCTGCACACCTAAGAAGAAGTTATGCTCACCCATCATACTCATTTCAAACTCACTCCTCATTAGTTTTGCAAAGTCCTTACTAAAACTATTAGTAGTGGCCCCAAATATTATGTCATCAACATATATTTGCACAATAAGAAGGTCTTTACCTTTTTCCTTTAAGAACACGGTACTGTCAATTTTACCAATTTTGTAACCATGCTCCAGTAGGAATTTAGATAGCCGTTCATACCAAGCTCTTGGGGCCTGCTTGAGCCCATATAGAGCCTTGTCTAACTTGTACACATGCTCAGGATATTCCTTGCTTTCAAACCCTGGGGGTTGTTTCACAAACACTTCTTTCTTTAGGTAGCCATTCAGGAAGGCACTTTTGACATCCATCTAATGGAGAGTGAATTCCATGTGTGCTGCAAAGGCTATGAGGAGTCTGATTGCCTCTAGTCTTGCAACTGGAGCAAATGTCTCATCATAGTCGACGCCCACCTCTTGGCTATAGCCTTGAACCACCAGCCTTGCCTTGTTTCTTATAACTGTTCCATCTTCATCAAGTTTGTTCCTGAAGACCCATTTTGTGCCAATGACTCATCTGTTCTTGGGTCTTGGAACTAAATGCCAAACTTAACTTCTTTTAAATTGGTTGAGTTCATCCTGCATTGCATTCACCCAATCTGCATCCTGCAAAGCTTCAACAACATTTTTAGGTTCAATAAGAGATAGAAAAGCATCAAAAGCACACATATTCTTCAGTTGTGATCTAGTTTTGACTCCAAATGTTGGATTAGTGATAATGTCACGACCCAATTCCCAAACCCGGTCGTGATGGCGCCTCTCGTGAAGACAAGGCCAGCCAACAGAACAACAATGCCTTATTTAATAATTAATAACTATAAATGAACAAATAATACGACTTATTAGCATTAATAACTGATATTTATCACTCAGCACAACCTGACCGGGGTGTCACAAGTCACGAGCATCTAAGGAGTAGGAACACTACTATAGGGCCAATAATTTATATATACAAGATAAAAAACGAAATTCAAAGATGAAGTGCGGTGCCGCGAACGCTGGCGGTCACCTTGCTCAACTACCATAGTAAGGCCTTCGATCTGCTAATAACCCGCTACCGGCTGAACAATACCTGCAACTGCACGTGAGGTGCAGGGAGTAAAGTGAGTACTTCCAACTCAATGGTAATAAGAGTAAATAATAACTGAACGGTAAGAAATCACGTAAGAACACTCCATCATGCTATATAGGACAATACAACCTTGTGAGAAAAACAGTAAAACCAGGAAAACCCTTTAGAATTATCTAGCTCAGTTAAAAACCTTTTTGAAAATATCTTTGCTTTTCTTTTTAATAGTTAAGCATATGAATCCTTCAAAAATGGAGGAAAAATACATAACCCTCATGAATAAAATATAATATAAAACCCTTCTACCAACAACGATTTTTGCTTCTGCGGTCGGATTACCGCACCTGCGGCTCCCGCTTTTGCGACCAAACGACCGCTTTTGCGGTCTAACTTAACTCACCAGGGACCGCTTCTGCAGTCCAAAATCGCTCATGCGGTCACCGCTTATGCGGATTTCCTTCCGCACCTGCGGTCCACGCCAAGGCCTCCCAGACCGCACCTGCAACCCAAACGCCGCATCTGCAGAACCGCCTATGCGGCCCCTTTTCCGCAGATGTGGAAACAACAGAACCTGCAACCCAAAAATCATGCAACAACTCCAAACCCTCCGTTTAACCACCCGATCTCACCCCGAGGCCCCCGGGACCTCAACCAAAATCACAGACATGATCCGTTACCTTATTCAAGCTTGCTCGAATCATCAAATCACTATCGTTAACATCAAGATCATCAGATTTCACCAAATCAAGGCCTAAGTCTATCAAATTCCTCCGAAACTCACATTCGATCAAAAACCCGACCTAAACACCTCTGAATGACCTGAAACTTTGCACGCACATCCAAAATCACCTAACGAAGCTACTGCAACTCTCGAAATTCCATTCCGAACCTCGAATCAAAATCTCACCTATTAACCGGAATTCGCCAAAATATTAACTTTGCCAATTCAAGTCTAATTCTACACCGGTCCTCCAAAATCAATTTCGATCATGTTCCTAGGTCACAAATCATTCCCCCAAGCTAACCAAATCATCGGAAATCACATCCGAGCCCTATAACTTATTAGTCAACGTCTGGTTGACTTTTTCAACTTAAGCCTTCCTTAAAGAGACTAAGTGTCTCATTTCTTATCAAAACCATTCCAAATCAACTCTCACACACCACATACCGATAATGAAATATGAAGAAGTAATAAACGGGAAAAATAGAGCAGCAACACATGAGACGACAGGTCGGGTCGTCACATCCTTCCCAACTTAAACAACCGCTCGTCCTCAAGCATACCCAGAGTTGTACTAGAAGCCAACCAATATCTGAATGACCTTACCAAACATATACCCGGGGTGATCCCACGTCACCCTAACTCACATAGGCCCGATAATACAACACAACTGAAATTTCACAGTCCATCTAGACCATAAACTGTAGAACCACATTGCACTTACGAAACCATATCCAGAATAAACCCGAACCAGTGGTAATAACCCACGCCTGCAACCTCAGGTGAAATCATACAACAAATCACACAATCCAACTATCGAAATGATAGGTCTCTATTCACAGCAGTTGTCCATAATACTCAATCACCGATAGGAACCTCTTATTAGCTAAAGTCTTATTCCAACACTTTCATATACCGCCAACGAAAATTAAAACACGCGATAAACCGTAACTATTCCTCAGATCAACCATTCATGAGGCCACTTCCCTCTAACTAATTTCATAATAGATTTCTGGGTCAAACCTCGATATTATCCTTCCAGCAAGCTGAAATCGACTCTGTTCGTATTCATTAATGACTCCAACAATCTCCTCGAATCCAACATACCACTCTGGTGATATGACATCTTGACACATGCCTAAGCCACAAGTTGCATCATATACGCACCAATAAGAGACAATCCGAACATACTCAAATCCTGAAAATGACTCAAACGAAAGAGCTGTACCTTAAGCTCATCAGTACCACCACAACACAAGGCTGAGACCCCATCTCACATCATAGAAATAGAACACCTTAAGCTACCCCGACAGGTCATAACCCTACGTAGCCTCGCTACAATGCGCGATCCTATCCAAACATTATTACACATGAAGTACCTCAAGCCACCATGCTCAAA
>MU677934.1:5600-17926 GCA_026770625.1 Nicotiana glauca
TCTTCTTAAAAGAGACTAAGTGTCTCATTTCCAACCAAACTCTATCCGAATTACTTCAAATTCACCAAACACATGTAATGAAACATATAGAAGCATAAGACGGGGAAAACGGGGCAGAAATACCTGAGACAACGGGTCGGGTCGTTACATAACTGACCGAACAATACAGTTTTAATTCTCACCGGATGTGGGATATGTAGGCAACCCTTATCGGGTCCAGCCCCGTTTTTGCAAAAGTAACCAATTTTTTTGTTTTGAAATGTTATCATGTTTGGCATAAATAAAATTAGGTGATGTTGTTTTTATCTAAATAGCCAAAATGTCCTAATAGGGCATCGGGAGGCTGTTTTGCAATAATAGCTACCTATGTTTTTTTTTAAAATTTTAGCTAATTGGTAAAAACAACCCTAAAATCTTCTTCCCTGAGATACTGAAGGGCCGTATTTGTAAAGGTGTTTTGTTTCGAGTTGCAATTTTTGAAAATTGATAATCTCTTTTGAGTCAAAATAAGACATAGGTTTTAACCAATCACTTTAAATAAATTTGCAGTATAAGCACTATTGAAAATGAACCTTTCAAAGTTATAGAAGAAAAACCCGTTGGAACTCCATATGTAGTGGAATGTTCTAGGGGAGGTCAGCAGAGGTGCTGCGGTAAAGGCTTTAGGTGGGCTCAATAGTTTGTTAAAGATTAAATCGAGGTTGGACATAATTGAAGCTTTGATACCTTTCTGGGACCCGACGCATAATGTATTCCATTTCTCTAATTTCGAGTTAACCCCTACACTTGAGGAGATAGCAGGCTATGCTTGCCTTAACGGGAATCTCAGGAGCCGCTAACCAGTAGCACCAAGAGCAGTGACTCCTCACAAGTTTTTGGACCTTCTGAGTATCAGTCGGGAAGTCAAAGATGAAAATTTGGCTGAAGGATTTTTAACATTCTACTTCTTGTACTGTCGTTATGGGGATCCCCATAGTTTTGAAGCTCCGGATTTATGGGAACAAAGGTAAATGGAAAGCATGTCGGGGACTGGCCTTTTTAATGGCATTTTTAAGCACCTTAATCTGCCAGAGGAAGGATAGACATATAGAGTTAGGGCTCTAGTAATTGAAAACTTCATGATTAAAAAGGCTAATGGCACTATTGTACCGGTGATCCTAGCAGAAATTTATCAATCTCTAACTGTTTGTCGAGCAGGGGGAAATTTTTTTAGGGTTGCGATATGCTTTTACAACTCTGGATGGTAGAGAACCTTTTCCATCGTCCGGGGTACATGAAATATGGTATGATAGGTCTTAACTGCATTGAATAACATGAAAACCGGGTGGATGGTCATGAGTTTCCAAAAGGTACGGAGGTATGGTTAGCATATTTACGTTCCTTGACCGGAAGAAAAATTGAGTGGACAATCAATTGGCTCCCAGTCAATGAAGTCATCTATATGTCGGTCGGAGTGTGCTTTCTTTTATTAATGGGTCTTCAGAGTATTCAGTCGTATGCTCCACACAAGGTTTTGCGCGAGCTGGGTAGGTATCAAACTGTCCCTCATATTGAAGATCTAAGTCGGCAAGTCATTTAAATAGGTCCAAAAGCTATATTCTCGGAAGAAAAAGTTCGCCAGATTTGGCGTCAGTGTAGGTTCTTGGAGCCGCAAACTCGAGTTCAGGATTTATCTAAGGGTGAGTTAGAGACTAGTTATATGGCCTAGGATGGTAAAAGGGTTCAAGTCTATCAAGAGCCTGCACGACCCGCCAAAAGGCCCCATGTGCAACTATTCACTGATGGGGCACAAGAACAATGGAATTGGTTGGCAAATGAGAAAGGCTACAGGGCCACAATAAGTAAATTGGAAGGCCGAAGCAAAGATTTTAAATTTGACAATGATTTGCAAGCCGCTGCAGATGAGGGAGAAAAGAAAAAATTAGCCCAAGAAAATGAAGTTCTCCGAGCCCAAATCCAAAAGATGAAAATAGCAGCTAAAACCAAGTAAGAAGCAGAGCAGATGAAAGACTCATAAAAGGTCTTAGGAAGAAAATATGCGAGTATGACAATGATTTGGAACTATCTGGAAGTAGTCTGGAAAGAACCCGGGCATAGTTGTTGAAGAACTCAGAGGGATGTGCCAAGTTCATTCGGCAATTAAAAGGGAAATATGATAGAGAAGTCACAAATCTAACGAAGAAAATAAATACCCTTAAGAATGAAATGGCTAAACAAGCAAAAAACATCAAGGCATAGAGGGAATGTTGTTATGCATTAATGTCCCAAATGGAGGAGGACATGCAACAACTGCAGGAGCAAAGCCATAATGACGTCTAAGTTCTAGAAGCTAGATCTCAACAAATTGGGCGCCTGCTCCAAGAGAAAGGCATCATTAGAGAGAGGATTAAGGGAATTTCTGACTACATCATCATGAAATGCCATGCATGTGAGGATATGAGTAGATCCACTTTCTTTGCTGCAGTGATGACTTTTGTTTGCCAGATAATAGCTAACCTGGATCGCCTCCAGGGAGATCTTGCATGTAGGCCCGTGGCGAGACCGACTGATGTCCCATGGGCCCCTGGAGCAATTTTGGAAGCACTTATGTACTCTTGATTTTATTTTATCAAGTTTGTATTTTCATTTTCTTTGGAGTTTGTCGGTTCACTTTCGAGTCTGTAGTTGCAGTTTCTTTTGGAGTTTGTTAGTCCACTTTTGAGTCTATATTGCAGTTTCTTTTGGAGTGTGTTACTTTTATGTTTAAATCTGTAAGACGGAGTCGTTGTAGTAGAGGGAAAATCAGAATGTTTTTATTTTATAAAAATTTGAAAACTCAAAAATATTTCTTTCTTTTATGACACCTTTATCCCTTGAACAACGTAATGATCTTATTCATGAGGTGTCATGATATGTAGGCAATCCCCATAGAATTCGATCATAACCATAAAATAAAATTAAAAATAGGAGAGAAAATAAAAGAAAATAAAAAGAAAAATTAAGTGGAAAGAAATAATGGCAATACAAGAAAAAAAACGAGTGCTAAATAAAAGGGAAGCAACAAAAACAAGCGGGAAAGGCTAATAGTGATTAAAGAGGGGTTGGAGCGAAAAGAAAAAAAAGAGAAGAGAAAGCGCAAAAAGAGAAGAGTTAGTTAAAAGTCGGGATAAAACATGTAGCCGTTCAAGTATATGATAGAAACTCTAACTATTCAGGTGCATTGCATCCCAAATGTACGGTTGCCTATTTGTTAAATCTTAAACACTAACAAGTTGTTATTGTAATTGAGAACAGAAAAGTGGTTAGTTTGTTTGGCATTCTCAACCCACACGTACAACACCAGGCCTAAAAACAAGTTGATCATGGATGGCCAAGAACTGGACGCAAGTATTATTGATCCACCGAGAGAGGTGGAGGAGTCTGAGTCTGATCTGAAAGAGGAGTTACATAAGTTGAAGCACCAAATGGCTGAGATTTACGCGGCATGGATGAAAGGGCATTCCCCACTATCATACCCCGCCAACCCTGCTTTCATCCCACCACTAGCTCAATCTCAAGAGCCTCCCGTGGTTGATTCATCCCCACAACACGCACCAAGCTTCACCCGTTACCACCACTATCATGGCACCAGTTCCCAAACCATACAAGCTCCGCCAGCCAAAATAATCCCATACTCCCCTCTACCAGCTACCTCTGTTGTCGTGGCACCTTTACCAGGTACACTCTATTGATCTTCCAGTGAGCCGTTATTGCAGACCCAAGACAATCATTACTGTCCGCCAGAGCCTACCTTCAAGGCCACATATCACTACTCCTACACTTATCGTTTCGACCTTCCTGCTGAGACTGAGAAACCACCTAAAAACCCAGAACAATAGGAGATGTTTAGAAAGGTGAGAAGGCTAGAACAACGTCTCAGAAACATACAAGGGCTGGGAGGCCAAGTGAGCGTAGTTTACAAAGATCTATGTTTGTTTCCTGACGTACAGCTACCTGTTGGGTTCAAAATGCCCAAATTTGACTTGTATGACGGGCATGGAGATCCTGTAGCCCACTTAAGGGGATTTTACTTTAAAATGAGAGGAGCTTATTGGAAAAATGAGCTGTTAATGGCATACTTCAGCCATAGTCTGAGTGGCGCGGCATCTCGTCAGGATCACAACAGATGGTATACCTGTGATAATTTGGCCTAAGCATTCACTCAAAATTTCCAATACAACATAAATTATTCTAGATCATTTGTCTTTGACTAAGATAGAAAAGAAGACTAGTGAAAGTTTCAGGGAATATGGTTTCCGCTGGAGAGAACAAGCAACGCGTATTAACCCTCTATGGAGGAGGATGAAATGGTGGAATACTTCCTTCAAGCCTTGTAACCTACTTACTTTGGTCATCTGATATCGGCCATAAGTCAATCTTTTAATGAAGTTGTCGACGCCCCCTTTTTGCCCTTCTAAAAGAAAGAAATTGGGTTTACGACATTATGGACAAAAGAACTCTTATTCCCTTTTGAGGAATCGAGTTATGGAATTTGAAGAGTCGCCACCTAATGATTATAGTGCATTAGGACACTTTAAAGGGGAGAAGCAATTTTGAAAGAAAAACCAGAGTTCGGGTAAGGTCTTGAGATTATCTTGAGGGGAAGGTGTTAGGCACCCTTCAAGATCCACTAGTGTGGTTCCTGGACATGCTTTAATTGTGACTTTAAAAGAAAGT
Source organism: Nicotiana glauca (assembly GCA_026770625.1). Lineage (NCBI taxonomy): Eukaryota > Viridiplantae > Streptophyta > Magnoliopsida > Solanales > Solanaceae > Nicotiana > Nicotiana glauca. The sequence goes on from MU677934.1 coordinate 10,296, forward strand.
GAGAGAAAACAAGTAAAACTTTGCACACAAGAATCACGAATAAGTTTCAAGTTTTGAAAAGGGTAAAGAAGACAGAAAGAGACAGTTTTTAGAAAAAAATGAATTAATTTAAAGAATAGAATTGAAGAAGACACTGCAAATAAACGGAAAAGAAAGGGGGTCTTAGGTTTATACAAAATATGGATCACATCAATGCAATACCCAGCAATCACTCCTCAAAAGAGGGGTCACACGAGATATTAGCACACCGGTCATCATATCCATATTCTACCATTCCCTCCCCGTTAAGGTATTTAAACACGATTAGTCTCGTTTACTTATTGCATGCTAGTACCCATCCCAACCTATCAGTCCCGGGGTATTAGGACTTCTAATCTTAAAAGGGAAGAAAAGGGGTAAGACATATATGAGGTTTAAAGGACAAAATACTAATTTCGACAACCAAAACAAATACCGAGTAAAGGGATTGACAAACAAACATGCAAGGCTCACACAAAACCCCGTAAGTCATATAACATATAGTTTATCATGCCTTGCACATACTGGTTTGGTCTTTAAATTAAAACTTAAGCGGCGGACGGACTAGTTTAACACATAGTATCAGATAAAAAGTCTGCATTAGGAAACTTAGATCCAATTGTCAGAGATTGAAGTATTTTAAACGAGTTATTCAGAAAAAGTGCTGATTCTAGACAAGAGCCTAATGCAGAAGAGTTAAAACAGGGAGTTGAAAAAATTACAGAAGTTCAGAAATGACTTTAAAATCAGCAGATTTGTTTGAGTGAAAATATAGTAGAAGAAGGGTTTTCAAAAGTGAAAATACAAAAAGAGTGAGTTAAAAGACTGTTCTGAAAGATAGCTTTAAAAGATGAATAGAATTTGGGCAGAAGATTTAAAGGGATTATCTCAGACAGATTTGCAGAATTTTTAAAGCATTACAGATTTATAGGAGTTTTTATTGAAAAAACGTTATATTGAACGTTAATGCCAGTTAACAGGTTGTCGTTACTTAAACAGATTTTTGGGACGAACCTCTATAGACAGACTTGGTTTTAGAACTTATTACATAATTGGCAAACAGACGGCAGATTTGATTATCCTATAGTTTTGCCTAACGCGTATGCATTTCCTATAGACATGGTTTCTATATGCAACTTCTTACATGAATATTAAGTCCTATAGGCAGGGTTTCTAATGATTTGCAAGATGATAAAGCATTAAACCCTATAGGCAGATTTTCTAGATGACTGGATTATGCGTATTATGCATTAAATTCTATAGACATGGTATCTAGTCGATCGAGTTAAAACGTTAAATTTATAGACATGATATCTAGGTGATTAAAACATTAACACTATAGGCATGGTATCTAGGTGACTGAATTACAACATTAAACCTATAGGCATGGTATCTAAGTGACAGAATTACAACATTAAACCTATAGGCATGATATCTAAGTAACTGAATTACAACATTAAACCTATAGGCATGATATTTAAGTGACTGAATTACAACCTTAAACCTATAGTAATGATATTTACCCTTTGATACAGTAAAATAATCAACTCCCATGCCCTTTTACTATTATTTCCCCGAGTTCCTTATACAAATCTTATTACAGAACCAGAAAAAAATGAAAGAAGAAGTAAAGTACATCAAAGTCTACAGCTAGATCCAAACCACCTAATGCAATCTTAATGTCTAATAACATGAGTTTAACTAGTTCCGGGTTCCAGATTTCCAAGGCCTTCTCTTATCCAAAGTGTTTCAGAGTTCCAAGGAGTCTCAAGGGCTCCAGGCAGTGCTTACACTCTAGATAATAATTAGAACAGAATAGTGCATTGTGGAATAGCCAACCCTAAAGCATCCAAGTTCAGAGGGAGCTCCAGGGTCCCAATGCATGGCTTACCAAAGGGGGGCAGAACTTAGAACTAGGAATAAGTGCAAAGTGAGAGAGGGATTAGGGAACCATAGCAATGGTGGTCATGCCGAGACATGGATATAGACCGGGACACCCCTGACCAGTTACTTGGTCCAAACAAATTAAGATCAGACCTTAGAGGTTATACTTGAGTCTGGACGTTGATTATGACACAACCAGACTTGAATCAAGGCTCAACACATAAAAGGGAAAGGGGAGTGGGAACTGATTTGAGTAAAGGATCAAATGAACCCAGTTCCAAGTCATGGATAGCAATAATAGGGTACTGCCATGACAGGAACTACACTCTTCATGCAAAAGGGTAAAGGGATTCACATAAGACAGGCATGTACATAGTTGTACAAACATAAGGAAAGAGGCATAACAGACTAGGAGTTAGATACACGGGGCAGGCAATCATAACAGACTAGGACATGAAACAAACACATAGTGGAGGGGCACTATTTAATTAAGAGTGACATACCAGCTGCAAATATTAGAGTAACAGGATGATAAGAGCAAGTAAACAGCCAGAAGTCAGCAGGAGCAAACTCAGGTTCTTCAGCAAATACTTGAGAGTTCAAGAGAACTCGCGAATGTTTCAGACAGTAAAACAGAAGAGGAGCATAGTGCTCAGTATTAGAAGTAGAGAAAGTAGTAGTAGAGAAAGTATTTCAATTGTATAGTGTTCAATTGAAGTTTGAAGTGTTTGTAAGGTTTGTCGTGTAGAAAGTTGTGTGTAATGTCTTATTTTTATAGTGCATAAAATGAGTAAGCAAAAAAGGCAAGAAAATAGTTTGCAATCAATCACAGAAGGTCTCCCTAAGGTTAAGGGATTTGATTTAAAATGGGCATGAGACAGTTAAGGAAAGATGAATAATTAAAAACCTTTCCAAAGTAACATAACACAGGTAAATACATAGGGATTATTTAAGGCAAGAATTCTATGGTACATGATTTGTGAGAACTAATGCAAGTAGGTCAATCAAACAGCCAGTAAAAAGCTTTGTTCGAACGAACTCAGTCAGAAAAAAAGGTGAGGAAAAGTTCAATTGGAAAATCAATAACAAATCAATTGAGCCTTATTAAAGGAGATTGGAATCAATTACAAGTTGGCAGAACCATTTTGAAAGAAAAACCCTCATATATAAGCACACAAGCATCAAGCCATAAAGAAAAGGTTGGCATAGACAATCTCAAAATCATGAGCGAAAGATTCCAGTTCAGTCTAGGGTTTCAAATTCGAGTAGGGTACAAAAAGGAGAGGGCAAGCCATCGAACAGACTCAGAGAGTCTCATGAGAAAGCACCTAGATATAATGGCAAGTTTGAAGCAATAGAGTAAAAACAAAGCATGTTCAAGAAAAGCTCAGAACTCAAGCAAGTTCAAGAGAGAATAGAGGTGACATAGAACTTATGAAACAGTAGGCGAAACAGGTTTTGAACTCAAACAAAAGTCCAGTAAAGGCAAACAAAAGCTCAGTAAGAAAATGGTAAAGGAACACATAAGCTAGACATGTGAAAGCATGCTATAGAAATAGTAGAAAAGATAACATAGCACAAGTAGAAGAACATGCATAATAACGACAAAACATAAGAACATAAGAGAAAATATGCACAAGCGAAAACACATTAGAACAAAGCATATACAGGCAGATTCACATAAAGAAAGAAGAAGAAGAAGAAATAGAAATCGTTTTAAAAGTTTTGGAAACCCTAAATTGAAACTAACTAATTTTGAAAAGAGAAATTTGGGAAAAAGCTTTGAAACCTCGAGTACACCACAGATCTATCACAGATCTAATAAAATAAAGAGAGAAAGAACCTCTAACAGCTTTAAGGGTTTCTCAGAAACCTTAGAAATGAGAAGGCTGTGAAAGGATCTGGCCTGGAACAGGTCTGGACCCTATCTAGGCTCTTGAGGCTCGAACACGTCGGAACGGAGCTGGAGAAGCCACAGGAACACAAATCGGCGGAGGATCTGAACAGGCCTCGTTGAGGTTGAACCTCAAAAGCCTTGAATAGCCACGATTTGGGGTGAAGGGAAGTGAGCGCAGGCTGTCCATGGCCTGAGAAGCCATGGACTCTGGCAAGAACTGGCCGGAGAAGACATCAGAGACAGCTAGGGTTTCGAGTGTTAGAGAGAGTTTGAGAGAAAAAGGGGGTTTTGAAGGCGACGGTCGAAATGGAAATGAGAATAGGGTTTGGGTAGTTTGAAATTAAAAAGGAAAGGAAGGATGTGGGCTGTTGATCATATTAAATGATACCAACGGGCGGGTTTGGACAAAATGGGTAAAAAATGGAATTGGGTCGTCGCTTTGGGGGCCTGATTTGGGGTCAATTGGGGTGCAATTTGGGCTAAATTTGTAATAAAATAGGGCCAGATTTTAAATAGCCACTTCTCCTCGTTTTGTTTTATAAAAAATAATAAAAAGATTTCTGAAACAAATTGAAGGTGCTAAATTAATAAATAATATAAAAATATTAAATTAAAAATACTGGAAATAATTTTATAATTATAAAATGTTATTAATTACGAAATAGGCCATAATTGCAATTATATGCAATTTGGTTTTAAAAATGCCAAATAAATTAGTAAAAATATGCAAAAATCACCTTAATTATATTTTGGTGTAAATATGAGAATAAAATAAGTTATTCACCAAAAAATGATAATTTTGGAGATAATTTGGATTTTGTACTGTTAAAATAGACAGTGAATTGACTTTTAAAAAATTTAAAAAAAATGGGAAAAATACCAGAACTTTTTGGAATGCTTATATACGCATATATATGCTATTTTTTAATGTATTTTAAGTATAAAAAATATATGGGGAAAAATTGGGTATCAACAGCTGTCCCTCTTTACCCGAGGAGGATGAAAGAGTTGTCGGGTAAAGACAAGATGGCCAATTTTGACCGGAAACGGCGATTGTAAAAGAATTTTGACCGCGCTCTCATTTCTGAGCTGCCTACATATCGCTTGTTTTATAGGAATCAGGCCATATGTAGTTCAGGAACCATTGACGGAATGTGTTGATGGAGATTTGAAAAGACGGACGCAATGGTCAGATTTAAACAGGTGTTTGGAGTTAAACAAGTTGCGTTGAACAGGAGCGGGATTGCTCCTGCTGAGGCGGCCGTTTGCTAGCCGGTGTACCTGCAAATGAGCAATGCGGCGTATACTGTGCATAATTTAAACATGATGCAAGTTCCCTGTTGGACCATGAATGCTGTCTTCGGACAATTAGGATGACGTCCTTGGACTTTGATGTCCTGGGCCATGAAAAGCATAAAAGTAAAGATTCACAGGCCATGAAATGGTGTTCTCAGGCTATGCGGATGGTGCCTCCAAACTATGACGCCTTTGAATAAGTTGGCGATCTTTCAGCCCATGAGAAGGTGGCAATCTTTCAGCCGAATGAATGCAATGAGTGGCGATCTTTCAGCCAGAGCGAGAATTTAAATGCAGGTGGCGATATTTCAACCAAATGAATGCAAAGCATGGCGATCTTTCAGATAGAGCGAGAATTTAAATGCAGGTGGCGATATTTCAGCCGTTCGAAAAGATAAATAGGCAATATTTCAGCCATGCAGGATTGAGGTAGAGCTTAAACTCAGAAGGCAGAAAGGTAGCCTTATTCAAAGATGCAGATGGAGACAGAGCTTAGTCTCGAAAGGCAGATAAGTAGCCTTATACAGGATGGAGGTAGAGCTTAACCTCGGAAGGCAAAAAGGTAGCCTTATGCAAAAATGCAGATGGAGACAGAGCTTAGTCTCGAAAGGCAGATAAGTAGCCTTATACAGGATGGAGGTAGAGCTTAACCTCGGAAGGCAAAAAGGTAGCCTTATGCAAAAATGCAGATGGAGACAGAGCTTGGTCTCGAAAGGTAGATAAGTAGCCTTATGCAGGATGGAGGTAGAGGTTAACCTCGGAAGGCAGAAAAGTAGCCTTATGCAAAATGAAGATGGAGACAGAGCTTAGTCTCGAAAGGCAAATAAGTAGCCTTATGCAGGATGGAGGTAGAGCTTAACCTCGGAAGGCAGAAAGGTAGCCTTATGCAAAAATGCAGATGGAGATAGAGCTTAGTCTCGAAAGATAGATAAGTAGCCTTATGCAGGATGAAGGTAGATCTTAACCTCGAAAGGCAGAAAAGTAGCCTTATGCAAAATGTTGATGGAGACAGAGCTTAGTCTCGAAAGGCAAATAAGTAGCCTTATGCAGGATGGAGGTAGAGCTTAACCTCGGAAGGCAGAAAAGTAGCCTTATGCAAAAATGCAGATGGAGATAGAGCTTAGTCTCGAAAGGCAGATAAGTAGCCTTATGCAGGATGGAGGTAGAGCTTAACCTCGGAAGGTAGAAAAGTAGCCTTATGCAAAATGCAGATGGAGAACGAGCTTAGTCTCGAAAGGCATGTAAGGGAGAGCCTTATGCAAAAATGCAGATGGAGATAGAGCTTAGTCTCGAAAGGCAGATAGGTAGCCTTATGCGGGATGGAGGTAGAGCTTAACCTCGGAAGGCAGAAAGGTAGCCTTATGCAAAATGCAGATAGAGACAGAAATTAGTCTCGAAAGGCAGATAAGTAGCCTTATGCAATGCAGGAACATAAAGACATGAACAATAGTAAGTTCTCTTAGCTGATTGATGGTTGTGATGTCATAAATGTTGGGGAATGTTGGGTGTAGATAGTAGACTTGTGAATGAGCGATCGTTCTAAGAGTTTTAACCCTGAAAAGTAAACGCGTTCAATGATTTGCGACCTGAGTGCCTGCATTCAAAGAAAAATCGTGAGTTCTGTAGATGGGGGAAGGTTAGTTCGTATCCCCTAGCTCTTGACGTCGTGTATCATTGGGGTAGCGTTGCTAAACGGCAGCGATTCCAACGATATTTATGCATGACTTAGTATAATGTAAGTACATATTTGAAAAACAATTTTATTTTGGATGAACCAACGACTGCAATGTGGTTCAAGGACACGACAACCTTGCTTGTTTCGGAATTTTGAGAGTCCTCCTTAAAATTCTGCCCCAGTTTACTAGGCTGGTGCTGCTGACGGCTGTGATGAATAACTGAAAGCGGATCGACTCCAGAATTTTGAAGGACCTCCTCAAAATTCTGCCCCAGTTTACTGGGTTGGTGCTGATGAGAAGACTGACTTCGGAATTTTGAGGGTCCTCCTTAAAATTTTGCCCCAGTTCCAATAGCGGGGGAAAATGGGATTTTTATTAAAATGTGACCGAACCCATAGGGCTGCCTACGTATCCCCTCTTAGATGGGAATCAGGTCAGGCGTAGTTCAAATTACATCATGAAGAAAAAGCATAAGATCAAATATAGTATCATTTCACTGCGTCTGAGTTGATTGGCTTCGGCCAAACTTCTCCATCCATTTCTGTAAGAATAAGGGCTCCTCCAGTTAGAACCCGGTGAACCATGTACAGTCCTTTCCAATTGGGAGAGAATTTCTTTTTGGCCTTATCTTGATGTGGAAATATCTTCTTCAGCACCAGCTGTCCTGGTGTAAACTTCCTCGGCTTAACTCTCTTGTTAAAGGCTCTGGACATTCTGTTCTTATATAATTGACCGTGGCAAACTGCATTCATTCTCTTTCCGTCTATAAGGGCTAACTGCTCGTAGCGACTTTGTACCCATTCTGCGTCGTCTAGCTCTGCTTCTTGTATGATCCTCAAGGAGGGAATTTCTACCTCGGC
>MU677934.1:24918-46368 GCA_026770625.1 Nicotiana glauca
AACTTGATGATGTCGAAGAATTTCTAACCCTCTATCAACATTAGTCTCTCATAGTATTGCGGATCCTGAGCCCGGACAAAGAACCTGTTCATCTGCTCTTCCTCGAGGGCTGGCCTGACCTTGGCAGCTTCTGACCTCCAACGAGTTGCATACTCGCGAAAGGTTTCTGTGGGCTTCTTCTTCAGATTCTGGATATAGAACACATACGGTGCATTCTCAGTGTTGAACCTGAACCGGTACATAAAGTCGGACGACATGCTCACACAACTTGTCCACTTCTTTGAATCTTAGCTGATGTGCCAAGACAAGGCGTCGCCTTTCAGACTCCTCATGAACAGCTTCATGTGGATTTTCTCGTCCCTTCTAACTCCTACCAGCTTGTCACAATACATTCTTAGATGGACCCTGAGATCACCTGTACCGTCAAACATCTCGAACTTGGGAGGTTTGTACCCCTCCGGAAGCTCAACATCTGGCTGAACACAAAGATCTTCGTAGTTCAGCCCTTCAACACCTTTGCTACCCTCGACACCCTGGACCCGGCTAGTCAACTTCTTGAGTTCGGCGGCCAAATTCCTGATAAGGGAGTCCTTGTCATCTGATTCGGGTGCACTTGAGATTGGCTGGGTATAGTGGGGTGTAGTGTCCACAAAGATAGGGGTGTTATGGTCGTTTGTGGTGTGGTGTGGTTCGGGAGTGTTATTGCATGTGTTTTAGGCTTGGGTATTAGCAGTTTGTACTAGTGGCTATGGAGGTACGGGGTTCTGGGTGTTGGCATCAGCAGCGGCAAGAGTGATTGATAGGCTTGCCAGGTTCCGGACTTGTTCTAATTCTTCCTGAAATCTCAGCAAGGTCTACTCAAGATGAGCAGAAGTTTCCTTGGTAATTGGAGTGTTCTGAGAAGTTTCCTCAATTTCCTTTCCAGTGTTTGCGTCTCCCATTTTGCCTTTTTTCCCGTTTCTGGTAGGACTCGGAGGAGGAGGAGGTAGAGGGCCCTTGGATCTTGTTGAGTATGCTGATGGTGCCAGAATGCACGAACTAACCTTTGGGAAGGGGAATAAAAATAAAAGGAAAGCAAAAAGGTAAAAAGTTAGTGCGGATTTTGAAAAAAATAATATTGCGGCATTAAACACGTTGTGCAAGAATATAAATCGTTTCCTAATTTGGGTGCCTCGTTGTGCCCGAGGTAGGCCTAGCAACAAGTTAAATTTGGAGGACTTATAATGCTAAATGCCTCATTTTATTGATAAAAATAAAACGAGTCTAAAACGTAATTTGAAATAACGGAAAGATGTCACTAATGGCCAGTGGCCTTATTACATTAGGAAAGCAGGAAATAAAAGATCCTAACTACTTGGTCCCAGAACGACCTTCCCCAGATATTCTTGCTCCCTCGTATAGCTGCATCAACTCGCGCAGTCCTAGCAGAAAATAGGCTCGAGCCAAATGTCCGCCTGCACTTCCCTCGGCATTTTGGCAGTCTTCAATCCTCTTCAAAAACTTTCCTTCCAACTCTACTAGACCTCTTTCCAGATACCCTAACCGCTTGTTGGCGTTAACAGCCATGTCCTTCCACTCGTCGATCAATTTCTGGTGAGCTTCTTGTATTTCCCGGTGCTCCTTTTTACACTCTTGCGCAGTTGATTGTACTTAACCTGCGCTGCATCTTTCTCATCAATAAGCCTATGACCTTGGACGAACCCTGGGTGACCTAAACCAATGTGATCGTCTTGTAACCAACCCGAATAATGCGGCACACACCCTGCATGATACCTGTCTGCTTCAATAGTTTCTCTCCCCAAGACGAGCTTGCAATGCCACATATGTTGAGCTTGACACCTGTGCGAGCTATCATCGTCTTGAAAGTCTGCCTTGAAATGACTCATGTTGTCTACCCTTGGTATGATTTGTTTCCTCCCTGCTTGCCTCATGGCTCGGAGAGGGACATAATGATGAGTTCCCCTCAGACCGATGAGTATGAGGAACGGTGCATCTTGAGAAAGAACAATGAACTCCCCTTGTTGGGAACCACTCGAACATCCACTGTACTTGATCTTCCTTTAGATTTTCAAACAGCTCTACCCACCTCCAGCGTCCTCCAGCTGAGCGAACATGTTGGGCATAAAGTTCATTCCCTTGGGGTGGTGGAAAGTGATATGGTCATCCCAATCCCTGCGTATAATCTCCTGTCGGTAGTCACCTTTCTGAAGGTGTTCTATAAGCCAGAGTTGAAGTAACAGATTACAACCCTCGAAGTGCGGGGCCCCTTGTTGACATTTCCCCAAGGCTCGATAGATTTCAGCGATGATCATGGGCACTATGCTGAAAGACTTCCCGTCAATCCCTTCCATTAAGGTTTTGGTTACCATGGCTAGTCTGGTGTGGATCCTAGCCTTCTTCATGGGAAAGATAGCCATAACCAAGAAACAGAACATGAATACAAAGACCCTCCTATGTATATGCCCTAAAGAGGTAAGGGCAAATTCGCCAGTGTAGGTCCGGTGGGACTTGCTATGGCCAAACCTTTTATACAAGAAGTCAAATGGTATATAGGAATCTTTTAGGCAAGTCAGATCCGGATTCTTCTTGAGTCCCATCATTTTGAGGAAACCCCTACCCTTGCGATTCTCTGGCATAAGTAGACCCGGAGTCTCCCAAGGAATTCCAGCTAGACCCCCTATTTCTTCTAGCAAAGGGGTCATTTCGAGGTCCCCGAAGCGAAAAACCGACCGATCACTGTCCCAGAACAGAGTTGCAGCCTCTATGATTTTGTTGTTAGGCTGGATTTCTAGAAGTGAGGGCAAATTCCCTAAGTACTTGCGGACAAGGGTCTGATCGCTAGCATAAAGATCCTCCCACCAACTTAGCAACCTTGGGTGAATGTTAGATACTATACCGAATCTGGGGATTTCGTGCCTCATTTTCTGCAAAACAAAAGGTTAGACCCAGTCTCGACTATTTAAATCAATAATTAGCATAAAGGCATTTAGTTCTCCAAATAAATGCACACAACGTGAAGGCGTCCGTTTGGGTTTCGAGGAAACCTGATGGACTTTGGTTTAGGCTATCTTAATGAGTTAATATGCGGAAAACATAACTGACTCGGCTAAGTTTGAGAGTTTAATAGAGTAAGGTTTCTATTTTTTGATGTGCTAGACAAGGTACCCTTGAGCGGACAACTCAAGAGAGAAAGGCGTGGAACCGTCGACTACACCGTTGATCGATTGGTTTTACCACAAATATGCCTTTGCAACATTTAGGGGGTTATAATATCGTAAGGGCACAACCACTCATTATAAGTGTTGCTATAGGATTTGTTTTGGCACGACTGGAACATGATGTTGAAGATGCAGTTACAAAAATGAAGCAAATTGCATGTATTTTCACGTTCATACAGTAAAAGATTACAATAAATACTCAAAAACTACAACGGTATTGAAATAGTAAAAAAGCAGTAAAGGAAGAAATTAAAAGAAAGGGAAAACATGAAAAGCCAAGTCAGTAATCATGATGAAATAATTAAAGGCGGGAAATAAAAGCAATTAAGGAAGCAATAAAGTCACAAGAGCATGTAATGGTAAAAGCCTTAAAAAAAATCCCCAGCAGAGTCGCCATGCTGTCGACGCCCCCTTCTTCCCCCTTGAAAAGAAAGAAATCGGGTTTACGACATTATGGACAAAACAACTCTTATTCCCTTTTGAGGAATCGGGTTATGGAATTTGAAGAGTCGCCACCTAATGATTATAGTGCATTAGGACACTTTAAAGAGAAGAAGCGATTTTGAAAGAAAAACCAGAGTTCGGATAAGGGCTTGAGATTATCTTGAGGGAAAGGTGTTAGGCACCCCTCAAGATCCACTAGTGTAGTTCCTGGCCATGCTTTAATTGTGACTTTAAAAGAAAGTGAGAGAAAACAAGTAAAACTTTGCACACAAGAATCATGAATAAGTTTCAAGTTTTGAAAAGGGTAAAGAAGACAGAAAGAGATAGTTTTTAGAAAAAAATGAATTAATTTGAAGAATAGAATTAAAGAAGACACTGCAAATAAAAGGAAAAGAAAGGGGGTCTTAGGTTTATACAAAATATGGATCACATCAATGCAATACCCAGCAATCACTCCTCAAAAGAGGGGTCGCACGAGATATTAGCACACCGGTCATCATATCCATATTCTACCGTTCCCACCCCGTTAAGGTATTTAAATGCGATTAGTCTCGTTTACTTATTTCATGCTAGTACCCGTCCCAACCTATCAGTCCCGGGGTATTAGGACTTTTAATTTTAAAAGGGAAGAAAAGGGTAAGGCATATATGAGGTTTAAAGGACAAAATACTAATTTCGACAACCAAAACAAATAGCAAGTAAGGGGATTGACAAACAAACATGCAAGGCTCACATAAAACCCTGTAAGTCATATAGCATATAGTTTAGCATGCCTTGCACATACTAGTTTGGTCTTTAAATTAAAACTTAAGCGGCGGACGGACTAGTTTAACACATAGAATCAGATAAAAAGTCTGCATTAGGCAACTCGGATCCAATTGTCAGAGATTGAAGTATTTTAAACGAGTTATTCAGAAAAAGTGCTGATTCCAGACAAGAGCCTAATGCAGAAGAGTTAAAACAGGGAGTTGAAAAAATTACAGAAGTTCAGAAATGACTTTCAAATCAGTAGATTTGTTTGAGTGAAAATACAGTAGAAGAAGGATTTTCAAAAGTGAAAATACAGAAAGAGTGAGTCAAAAGACTGTTTTGAAAGATAGCTTCAAAAGATGAATAGAATTTGGGCAGAAGATTTAAAGGGATTATCTCAGATAGATTTGCAGAATTTTTAAAAACATTACAGATTTATAGGAGTTTTTATTGAAAAAACATTATATTGAACGTTAATGCCAGTTAACATGTTGTTGTTACTTAAACAGATTTTTGGGACGAACCTATATAGACAAACTTGGTTTTAGAACTTATTACAGAATTGGTAAACAGACGGCAGATTTGATTATCCTATAGTTTTGCCTAACGCGTATGCATTTCCTATAGACATGGTTTCTATATGCAACTTCTTACATGAATATTAAATCCTATAGGTAGGGTTTCAAATGATTTGCAAGATGATAAAGCATTAAACCCTATAGGCAGATTTTCTAGATGACTGGATTATGCGTATTATGCATTAAATTCTATACACATTTTATCTATTCGATCGAGTTAAAACGTTAAACTTATAGACATGATATCTAGGTGATTAAAACATTAACACTATAGGCATGGTATCTAGGTGACTGAATTACAACATTAAACCTATAGACATGGTATCTAAGTGACTGAATTACAATATTAAACCTATAGGCATGGTATCTAAGTGACTGAATTACAACATTAAACCTATAGGCATGATATTTAAGTGACTGAATTACAAAATTAAATCTATAGGCATGATATTTACCCTTCGATGTAGTAAAATAATCCCCTCCCATACCCTTTTACTAGTATTTCCCCGAGTTCCTTATACAAATCTTATTACAGAACCAGAAAAAAATGAAAGAAGAAGTAAAGTACATCAAAGACTACAGCTAGATCCAAACCGCCTAATGCAATCTTAATGTCTAATAACATGAGTTTAACTAGTTCCGGATTCCAGATTTCCAAGGCCTTTTCTTATCCAAAGTGTTTCAGAGTTCCAAGGAGTCTCAAGGGCTCCAGACAGTGCTTACACTGTGGATAATAACTAGAACAGAATAGTGCAGTGTGGAATAGCCAGCCCTAAAGCATCCAAGTTCACAGGGCGCTCCAGGGTCCCAAAGCATGGCTTACTAAAGGGGGGGCAGAACTTAGAACTAGGAATAAGTGCAAAGTGAGAGAGGGATTAGGGAACCATAGCAATGGTGGTCATGCCCAGACATGGATATAGACTGGCACACCCTTGACCAGCTACTTGGTCCAAACAAATTAAGAGCAGACCTTAGAGGTCAGACTTGAGTCTGGATGGTTATTATGACACCACCAGACTTGAATCAAGGCTCAGCACATAAAAGGGAAAGGGGAGTGGGAACTGATTTGAGTAAAGGTTCAAAAGAACCTAGTTCCAAGTCATGGATAGCAATAATAGAGTACTGCCATGACTGGAACTACAATCTTCATGCAAAAGGGTAAAGGGATTCAAATAAGACAGGCATGTACAGAGTTGCAGAAACATAAGGAAAGAGGCATAACAGACTAGGAGGTAGATACACAGGGCAGGTAAGCATAACAGACTAGGACATGAAATAAACATATAGTGGAGGGGGCACTATTTAATTAAGAGTGACATACCAGCTGTAAATATTAGAGTAACAGGATGATAAGAGCAAGTAAACAGCCAGAAGTCTGCAGGAGCAAACTCAGGTTCTTCAGCAAATACTTGAGAGTTCAAGAGAACTCGCGAATGTTTCAGACAGTAAAATAGAAGAGGAGCAGAGTGCTCAGTATTAAAAGTAGAGAAAGTATTGCAATTGTATAGTGTTCAGTTAAAGTCTGAAGTGTTTGTGAGGTTTGTCGTGTAGAAAGTTGTGTGTAGTGTCTTGTTTTTATAGTGCAGAAAACAAGTAAGAAAAAAAGGCAAGAAAATAGTTTAGAATCAATCACAGAAGGTCTCCCTAAGATTAAGGGATTTGATTTCAAACGGGCATGAGACAGTTAAGGAAAGATGAATAATTAAAAACCTTTCCAAAGTAACATAATACAGGTAAATACATAGGGATTATTTAAGGCAAGAATCCTATGGTACATGATTTGTGAGAACTAAGGCAAGTAGTTCAATCAAACAGCCAGTAAAAAGCTTTGTTCGAATGAACTTCGTCAGAAAAAAAGGTGAGGAAAAGTTCAATTGAAAAATCAATAACAAATGAATCGAGCCTGATTAAAAGAGATTGGAATCAATTACAAGTTGGCAGAACCCTTTTGAAAGAAAAACTGTCATATATAAGCACACAAGCGTCAAGCCAGAAAGAAAAGGTTGGCATAGACAGTATCAAAATCATAAGCGAAAGATTCCAATTCATTCTGGGGTTTCAAATTCGAGTTGGGTACAAAAAGGAGAGGGCAAGCCATTGAACAGACTCAGAGAGTCTCATGAGAAAGCACATAGATATAATGGCAAGTTTGAAGCAATAGAGTAAAAACAAAGCATGTTCAAGAAAAGCTCAGAACTCAAGCAATTTCAAGAGAGAATAGAGGTGACATAGAACTGAAGAAATGGTAGGCAAAACAGGTTTAGAACTGAAACAAAAGTCCAGTAAAGGCAAACAAAAGCTCAGTAAAAAAATGGTAAATGAACACATAAGCTAGACATGTGAAATCATGCTGTAGAAACAGTAGAAGAGATAACAGAGCACAAGTAGAAGAACATGCATAATAACGGAAAAACATAAGAACATAAGAGAAAATATGCACAAGCGAAAACACATAAGAACAAAGCATATACAGGCAGGAAGATTCACATAAAGAAAGAAGAAGAAGAAGAAACAGAAATTGTTTTAAAAGTTTTGGAAACCCTAAATTGAAATTGACTTATTTTGAAAAGAGAAATTTGAGAAAAACTTTGAAACCTCGAGTACACCACAGATTTATCATAGATCTAATAAAATAAAGAGAGAAAGAACCTCGAACAACTTTTAGGGTTTCTCAGAAACCCTAGAAACGAGAAGGCTTGGAAAGGATCTGGCCTGGAACAGGTCTAGACCATATCTAGGCTCTTGAGGCTCGAACACATTGGAACGGAGCCGGAGAAGCCACAGGAACATAAATCGGCGGAGGATCTGAACAGGCCTCATTGAGGTTGAACCTCGAAAGCCTTGAATAGTCACGATTTGGGGTAAAGGGAAGTGAGCACATGCTGTGCATGGCCTGGGAAGCCATTGACTCCGGCGAGAACTGGCTGGAGAAGACGTCAGAGGCGGCTAGGGTTTCAAGTGTTAGAGAGAGTTTGAGAGAAAAAGGGAGGTTTTGAGGGCGTCGGTCGAAATGGAAATATGAATAGGGTTAGGGTAGTTTGAAATTAAAAAGGAAAGGAAGGATGTGGGTCGTTGATCAAAATGATCAACGGCCAGGATTAAATGATACCAACGGGCGGGTTTGGACAAAATGGGTAAAAAAATGGAATTGGGTCGTTGCTTTGGGGGCCTGTTTTGGGGTCAATTGGAGTGCAATTTGGGCTAAATTTGTAATGAAATAGGGCCATATTTTAAATAGCCACTTCTCCCCATTTGTTTTTATAAAAAATAATAAAAAGATTTTTGAAACAAATTGAAGGTGCTAAATTAATAAATAATATATTAATATTAAATTCAAAATACTGGAACTAATTTTATAATTATAAAATATTATTAATTACAAAATAGGCCATAATTGCAATTATATGCAATTTGGTTCTAAAAATGCCAAATAAATTGTTAAAAATATGCAAAAATCACCTTAATTATATTTTTGTGTAAATATGAGAATGAAATAAGTTATTCACCAAAAAATAATAATTTTGGAGATAATATGGATTTTGTACTGTTAAAATAGATAATGAATTGACTTTTAAAAAATCTAAAAAAAATTGGAAAAAATACCAGAACTTTTGGGCATGCTTATATATGCATACATATGCTATTTTTGAAAGTATTTTGAGTATAAAAAATATATGGGGAAAAATTAGGTATCAACAAAAGTAATAAAAATTGGACCAATGGTAGAGGAAGGGATCAAATCAAGCAAGATCATGAGCTACTCTGCCATTAAGGCAACTACGCTGGCAATCCAGAATGGCACTGGAGGCGTGCTAGGGAAAAAGAAGAAAGAGGACGTCGCTATGGTCGTCTCAGGATCATGGCATTGCCCGGGGGTTTCTCCTCACCTCTACACTCAACCTCGACCCCAGCCTTAAACCTATAACCCAACTCCGTATAATCCACCCCAACACTACTTCCCACCACCAAAGCCCCAGTATTAAGTCAGGCTACCCAATACCATGTCCATCACGCACAAGTATATGCTCAACCTCCTCCTCACCCACAATGGCGTGCCCCAACTCCATGAAACCCTTACCTACCTCCACAAACATACCAAAACACCACTGGTCCAAACTTTCGAACCAGGATAGAATACAGAAATGAAAGGTTGCAGCAGGAGAAAACTTTCACCCCACTTGGGAAATCTTATACCGGCTTATTTTAAAGGTTGAGGCAGTTGGATGTTCTGAGTCCAATTGAGTAGAAACTTCCAAACCCCTATCCAAAGAACCTTGATTATTCTCTCAGATCTGCGTAGTGCTCTCATGCACTAGGGCACGATACAGAAAAATGTTGGCATTTGAAGAAAGCCATGCAAGAGCTTATTGATACGAACCAAATTGCAGTCAAGAGCCTAGAAGCACCCAACATTAATCAGAACCCATTGCCATCCTAATGATAGGCTATAATTACGTATTTTAGTCGCTTATTACACTCTAATTTACTACACTTTAATTGAGTTTGAGATTTAATCGCTAGTGTTTTGCACTAATGGTGTGTTTTATGCCTTGTAGGAGGGATTCTGAGCTATATAGATGTTATGGAATGAATTCAAGTGATTTGGAGCTTTACAGTTTGAGTAAAATTTCAAGGAATTAAGTCGGGATCGTGTTTGGGGGTCAACGGATGATAGTTAGAGCGAACAAAGAATCAAGTAGGTATATTGCGCACTGTCTAGTAAACTCGATATACATTTTTGTTCAGAAATCCAATTTGGCTCCACAATATATGTTTGGAAATATAACTCAGAGGGCTACAACTTTTCTGTTTTATATTTTGCCAAATTTGGAACAAAACAGGATGAACAACGAGCTCTAGTGCGAAGTTAGCGCGAAGTCGCGCTAGTTAAGGAGCTGGAGGCAGAATGTCAAGGAATATGCGTGAAGGATGCGCGAGCTCGCGCTAGTCACCCGAGAAAAGTGTCCTTTTTCACATTGGAGAAGGTGTAATTGTAGAGCTAAACTTCACGTTCTGGGGTTGTGGTTCTTTCATGACTATTGTTATTCGGATATTGATTTTGATTTCTTAGTTTATCATATTGGTTTATTTATTCAATCCTGCACTTAATTATTTGATTGCTTGATCACCAATTGAATACTATCTACGAATCTAGAGTTGAACTCGAAAGTGGGAATTCTAGATTGTATATAGTATTGAGTAGAGCAAGTTCTTGAACCTGGACATCGGGGAACGGATTCGCGGTTAGGATAGACATATACCTAATTGCCTTGCTTGGTTGATTTACAGGAATTATAAATGTGTTCTTGTTGAGTCTAACTCCATAGACATATAGGCGTTAGGTTAGCTTGAATAGGTGAGTAAGAACTCGACAGATTCTTATGAGCAATATTAAACCTGTCAACCAATAAACTAGATAAATTAGTTAGTCAATTCAATTGAAGAATAAATAGGAATGTTAGATAGCCCATAACTCTAGATCGTTTTCATTGCATTGATATCATAAAAATCTGCTCTTTCTCCCTGTTAAAAGTTCATTATTTATATTTCTTTATTTAATTAGTTTAGAATCAAATACTTCTAGGTTTAATTCTTGTTTAGATAATTATGATAGTCTAATTTAGTTAATAGTTAATCACAAGTCCTCATGGGATCGATATCCAATTTTTAGTCACTTTATTACTTGACGACCGCATATACTTGTGTGTGCGTTTGGCCGCAACACAGCCCATGCTGAAACGCACATCATTGAGATAGTGCACAAGGATGGGAAGCCCAAGGAGCCTTCACAATCTATCATGGTGATTCGGTCTAGTGAAAGTAAGTCAGTCAAGGACCCGATTGTCACAAAAGCAACTTTTTCGATAGCTGAAGGATCTGCAGACAATTTGAGCATGCCAAATGACAAGCCAGTAGTGGTAGTTGAAAAGAGGTCCCCAAGTGATGTTATAGAAAATCAAGAAAAGCCAAAGGTGATCATGTCGGGCGTAGCATGTAAGCCGGTCATAATTGTGGAGGGTGCTCGCACGGACCCTATTATTATCAAACCTATGACCCAGCTACCAGTATCTAACAACCAGACTGTCCCATAGAACTATGAGCAAGTGTTAGTGACCTATAAGGGGAAGGAAGTGAAAGAGGAAGTTAATGAGGACTAGAGATTAACTCGTTCGGAGAGGTGCTTTGCCCCGGAAGAGTTAATGAAAGCTAAAACACTTAGAGACAATCCAGTTCTAGTGAAGAAACCGGTCACTGAAGAAGAGGTAGAGGAGTTTTTGAGAAAAAATGAAGGTACAAGATTACTACATCGTGGAACAGTTGAGAAAGACTCCTGCTTAGATTTCCCTGCTATCATTGTCGATCCATTCATATGAGCACCGTTGGGCGTTCATGAAAATTTTGAACAAAGCTTATGTCCCCGACAAAATTAGAGTGAACCATTTGGAGGAGATTTCCAATAAGATATTTGAGTCTAACATGATCAAATTCTCGGATGGTGATTTGCCTATGGAGGGTACATAACACAATCGAGCCCTCTATCTCACAGTGAGATATGAAGATTCTGTGGTCACAAGGGTGCTAGTTGACAATAGTTCTAGTACAAACATCTTCCCTCTCTCTACTATGAACAAATTAAAAGTTGATGAGGAGAAGGTTCACAAGAACAATATATGTGTCCGAGGTTTTGACAGAAGGGGAAAAGACTCTATTGGCGACATCATGCTCGAGTTGAAAATAGGACCAGTTGAATTTACCATGGAGTTTTAGGTATTGGATATGGCCGTTTCTTACGATTTGCAGTTGGGTAGGCCTTGAATACATGCTGCCAAGGCAGTTCCATCTTCTCTACACCAGATGGTGAAGTTCGAGTGGGATAGACAAGAAATCGTTGTGCATGGTGACGAGAACTTATGTGCTTTCAATGATACATTCATCCTATTTATTGAAGATGAAGAAGATAAGGGGTCGTGGCTCTATCAACTTTCCAAAATAGTATCGGTTGAAAAGGTTCTAGAAAAGGAATATATTCCAGGTCCAAAGCTAGCTTCTGCAACCATCATGGTAGCAACTGAAATGTTGAAAAATGGTTTTGTACCGGGCAAGGGTCTGGGTGCATATTTGCAAGGTATCGTGCAGCCAGTGTGTTTGCATGAAAATCTAAGTACATTTGATCTAGGGTTCAAGCCTACATGGTATGATGTGAAGAATGCTAGAACGCTAAAAAAAATGTATGGTCGCTCACTAAAGCAGTCCCACGTCTCTCCAGGTTTTTCATCAAGGTAGGGGTCATAAAGCGTCCAGTGGCAATAGTTCGAAAGCATGTGGTTGATTTTGATGAAGAATTGGTTAAAAGGTTCCAGAGTCTATTTGATGAGGTGAACATGGTAGAAACTAGGAAAGGTTCCAGCAAGGAGGATGTGCAGTTTATTGGGCCAAAAGTGAAGCTTAACAATTGGAATCCCACTCCTCTCCCTACCCGTAAGGAGTTTTGGTAGTTTGCTTTGTTTTCCTTTCAGTTATCCGGATTATTCCAGGGTTGTAATTCAAATTTTTATTTTCTGTCTGTTTTGATGTACAAACCCTTCAATCCTTTATTTTTAATGAAATGCAATTTTCCTTTTCCATTACTCCTGATAGTGCCATTTTCTTTTCTTTCTTTGTACAATTCTTTTTATGCTGGTTTCAATGTCATGACATACATGAGGAATCTTTGGCCAAGTCTTAAAAGCCAATCTTACTCTGAATTAATAATCCAAGAAATAGAGTGTGATGATGAAATAAAATATGATGAAGAGGAAGCATTTGAGTTTTACCAGTAAAGAGCTAAGTCACTTTGAACAGAAACCCAAGCCTAATTTGAATAAAAATGAAGCAATCAATTTAGGGGATCAAGATAATTTTAGGGAAACCAAGATAAGTGTACACTTGGAACCACAAATCAAGGAGGAAATAATCAAAGCACTGTTGAATATAGAGACATTTGTGCATGGTCATATGATGACATGCCGAGTCTAAGTACTGACTTGGTGGTTCACAAAATTGCCCACTGACCCGGCATTCCCTCCCGTCATGCAGAAGTAAAGGAAGTTTATAACTGATATGAGTGTGAAGATCGAGGAAGAAATCACAAAGCATTTGGATGCATAGGTCATTCGAGTCAGGCGATACCCCACTTGGTTAGCTAATGTTGTGCTAGTGCCAAAGAAGGACGACAAGACCAGGGTGTGCGTTGATTACCGCGATCTCAACAAAGCAAGTCCAAAGGATAATTTTCCATTGCGAAATATCTACATTCTGATTGAAAACTGTGCCAAGCATGAGATCGGGTCTTTTGTGGATTGTTATGCAGGGTACCACCTGAGCTTGATGGATGGGGAGGATGCAGAAAAGACAGCGTTCATTACACCATGGGGAACTTATTGCTACCGGGTAATGCCATTTGGTTTGAAAAACACTATGGAAACTTACATGAGGGCAGTGACTACTGTGTTCTATGACATTATACTTAAGGAGATTGAGGTTTATGTATATGATATGATCGTAAAGACAAAGCAACAGGCCAACCATGTCGGAGATTTGAGGAAGTTTTTCCAAAGGCTCCGCAGGTACAATCATAAGCTTAACCTTACAAGTGTGCATTTGGTGTTCCGTTTAGAAAACTGTTCAGATTTATAGTTAGTTGTTGAGGAATCAAGTTGGACTCGTCAAAGATAAAAGCTATCCAAGAATTGCCACCTCCGAGGAATAAGACTGAAGTGATGACTTTGCTCGGGCGTTTAAACTGCATCAGCAGGTTTATTGCTCAATTGACGACAACCTGTGAGCCCATCTTCAAGTTGCTGAGAAAATATATTGCGGTCAAATGGACTGATGAGTGTCAGGCGGAATTTGATAAGATCAAGGGTTATTTATCAAGCCCACCTATGTTGGTCCCGTCGTAACCTATGAGGCCTTTAATTCTTTATTTGACAATCCTGGACAATTTGTTCGGCTGTGTATTGGGTCAATATGACATCACTTGCAAGAAGGAGCAAGCCATCTATTATCTCAGCAAGAAGTTCATGTCCTATGAGGTTAAGTATACTTCCCTTGAAAGGACAAGTGCCCTGACTTGGGTTGCACAAAAGTTGATGCATTATCTATCGTCCTACACGACTTACCTCATTTCTAATCTGGATCCTCTAAAGTATATCTTTTAGAAGCCTATGACCACAAGAATACTTGTAAAGTGGCAGATTTTGCTCACAGAATTTGACATTATCTATCTGACGCGAACCACGATGGAGGCCCAAGCATTGGCCGATCATTTGGTCGAGAACCCGGTTGACAAAGAGAATGAACCATTGAGAACTTATTTTCCTGATAAAGAGGTGATGCATATTGACGAGGTCGAGCAGGATGAAAAGCCAGGTTGGAAACCTTTCTTTGATGAAGCCGCTAGCATGAAAAGTGTCGGAATAGGGGATGTGCTCATTTATGAAACAGGGCATCACTACCCTATTACGGCCTAACTTCATTTCTATTGTACTAACAACATGGTTGAGTACAAGGCATGCATTCTAGGTTTAAGTTTAGCGGTAGCTTTGGGAGTCCAGGAAGTCTTGGGAGACTAGGATCTTTTGCTGAACCAGATTCAAGGAGAATAGGAGACTCAGGATTTAAAGCTAATACCGTATCGGCATATCGGCAATGTTTGCATGTTCTTTGTCATTAGTTTCGATAAATAGAATTTAGGCATATTCCAAGGATCCATAATAAAGTCAACGATGCTTTGGCTACCTTGGTGTAAATGTTACACCATCCAGACAAAGCTTATACTGACCCTTTGCATATTCAAGTTCGTGATCATCATGCCTATTATAATGTGGTTGGGGAAGAACTTGATGGTGAATCGTGGTTCCATGATATCAGGGAATACATCAGGATGGGAGTATATCCGGTACAGGACACAGATGATCAAAAGAGAACAATTCGGTGTTTGGCTAGTGGATTTTTCTTGAGCGAGGGAATCTTGTACAAGAGGACTCCAGATCTTGGACTGTTGAGGTATATAGATGCTAAACAAGCCACGACTATCATGAAATAAGTACATTCTGGAGTTTACGGGCTACATATGAGTGGGTATGTTCTGGCAAAGAAAATTCTTTGAGCAGGGAATTATTGGCTCACCATGGAACGAGATTGCATTAGTTTTGTACGCAAGTGTCATCAATGCAAGGTACACGGTGATTTGATTCATTCTCTATCATCTGAGATACATACAATGTCCGCACCGTGGCCTTTTGTTGCCTGGGGCATGAATGTAATTAGACCAATTGAACCAGCAAACTCAACTGGGCATAGTTCATTCTGTGGCCATCAATTATCTCACTAAGTGGGGTGAAGCTATGACGTTCAAATCTGTGACCAAGAAGGTAGTGGTCGATTTTTTTCATTAAAACATCATTTGTCGGTTCAGAATCCCCAAGGTAATCATCATAGAAAATTGTGCTAATCTTAACAGCCATTTGATCAAAGAAGTCTGCCAACAATTTAAGATTACGCATCAAAATTCCACTCCATATCGCCCCAAGGCAAGTGGAGCGTTGAGGTGGCCAACAAGAACATAAAGAAGATACTTCGGAAGATGGTGCAAGGTTCTAGGCAATGGCATGAAAAGTTGTCTTTTGCATTGCATTGTTATCACACTATTGTTCGCACTTCAGTAGGTGAAACTCCTTATTTGTTGGTATATAGTACTGAAGCAGTGATACCCGCATAAGTTGAAATTCCATCCCTTCGGATTGTTGCTGGAGCCGAAATTGATGATGATGAGTGGATCAAAACCCATTTGGAGCAATTAAGTCTGATTGACTAGAAAAGGCTGGCAGTAGTGTGTCATGGTCTATTGTATCAAAAGAGAATGGCAAGAACATATAAAAAGAAGGTGCGTCCCCGAAAATTTGAAATGGATCAGCAAGTGTTGAAACTCATCCTTCCCCATCAGGCTGAAGCTAAATGCAAGTTTGCCCCAAATTGGCAGGGGTCATTCATTGTAACGAGAGTGTTTTCCAATAGTGCTTTGTACTTAACAGATATAGAAGGCAAATTTGTAGATATGGCTATTAATTCAAATGTGGTCAAAAGATATTATGTATGATTTCATTCGTTTGTCTATATTGTTTATTTGTACTTGGCCTGTCTTGAAGATTGGAATGACGAAGGCATTTTATGCTAATATCTAAATACTTTATCTTTTGTTAATCCTTTGAGCCTTATTTATTTTCTTTCATACCCGTTTTTTGGAGTCAGTAGCAAAGTTTAGAAAATACTGATACATAAGATAAATAAAGAAGAGAAAATAGGAAAAAGAGAAGAGAAAAAAAGAAGAATGGAAAAAAAGAGTAAAGAAAAGAAAGGAAAATAAAAGAAAAGAAAAAAAGAGGAGAAAGAAAAGAAAAGAAAAGTTTCAAAAAACGAAGCAATTCCTACGCCATGAACTACATTCAACCTGATTCCTTTTAAGGATATGTAGGAAGCCTCACGGTTCGGTCCTATCCAATAAAAAATCAAAAGTCTCTAAGCAAAGAAACTGGGGCACAAGTTGCGGTTTTTTAAAAGATCTGATTCCAAAAGTTGTAATGTTAAACCTCTTCAAGCTGTTTTGAGCCTTTATGATATCCTTTCTTTCTAACCATATCCAAAATCCTGCATTACAGACCAAAGAAAGACCTTCAGATTAATCTTTAAAAGTGCCAAGTAAAGCAAGATATAGTTATGATTCGCATCAGGGGCAACATCCTGTTCTGCACAAGGAAACTGAATAAATGAGAGAGTCCTATTGGTAAAACCCTCACGGGCACCGAAGGGCGATGGAAAGATGAGAGAAATTAAAATGAGAGAGTCTTATTGGTGAAAACCTTCACGGGCACCGTAATGCGACGATGAGTTGAGAGATGAACAAATGAGAGAGATTTGTTGGTGAAAACCCTTCAAAGCGCTGCAAGCCATACATGGTCGGTGACTTTGCAAAGAGATTAGATTATGGAAAACACGGGGCATAAAATGTGACAATTGAAAGATGATTGGTTGAACTGGCTAGGTTGATTAATTCAAAATGCATGTCTTGATCATCGTTGCTAGCAGCCTCGCTCAAATAAGTCTCTTTTCCTTTATTCCCTCAAATACTGATCCTGTTTCGAATTTTCTTCTCTGTTCCTAATTCTCGAAGTCATTGCATTTAATTTCATTTATTTTGGGTTTATTTATCTAAGGCTTTTCCAATGTTAGCCTTGTTTAAGCAAGTAAGAAAGAATTTCAAAGCTTACTACCAACTTCCAAATTGCACAAAGCAAAGTGTGGCCAAAACATACCAGAAACATCATGATGAAAAATGGAAAATAAGGTGTTAGTAAAAGTTCAAATATTCAAGCGGTTTGTGAATTTTGTGGAAAATACAGAGGTTCAAATTGGAAGGACAGGAATGTAAAACAGCAGGCTGAGTGCAAGGAACTCGGGTTATTCAGGGTCCTGTGGTTGAGATTTAGTCAGAAAGTCAAACAATTCACTGCCAGTCCAAGGTAGCCAGTCAGAACAAAGCATAGTAGTGGAAAGACCACCTTCAACAAGTATGCCGCAAACTAACCACCACATTTTCAAACTGATAAAATTTTCTTTGATTGAAACAGGGGCAGGACATTTCACTTATTCCGTAGGAACCCTCCATGAGCGAAGCATGTACCAGACAGGTTCGACCATAAGTTTTCAGGACCCTCCTGGATAATGAGATTTAGTCTAAAATTTAAAGGGCTCTCCTGGATAACGAGATTTAGTTTCAAGTTCTCAGGATCCTCCAATGGGATTTAGTTTCAAGTTCTCAGGACCTTCCTGGATAATGTGATTTAATTTAACGTTTTTAGGAATCGCCTAGATAATGAGATATAATTTAATGTTTTTAGGACCTTCCTGGATAATGTGATTTAATTTAAAGTTTTTAGGACCCTCCTAGATAATGAGATTTAGTTTCAGGCTTTCAGGAGCCTCCTGGATAATGGAATTTTGATTCAGGTTTTTTAGAGCCCTCATAGATAATGGGATTTAACTTTTAAATTCTTGTATAACTTTTGGATAGCATGATTTGGTTAACACTTGGGGATGTTCCTAGTGTCAAACTGGGGCAGGAAAGTCTTTTTTGTTTGTTTTGTTGTAATGGCAGGCGCCCACCTGGATAACAAGGGAATACATTTAAAGTCTTTGCATCAGGCGACCACCTGGATAACAAGGGAATACATTTCAAGTTTCTGCATCGGGCGCCCACCAGGATAATAAAGAATTACATTTCAAGTTCTTGCATCAGCCGCCCATCTGGATAACAAGGAATACATTCCAAGTTTTTGCATCACGAGTGCACCTGGATAAAAAGGGAATACATTTCAAGTTTCTGCATCAGGCGCCCACCTAGATAACAAGGGAATACATTTCAAGTTTCTGCATCAGGCGCCCACCTGGATAACAAGGGAATACATTTCAAGTTTTTGCACCAGGCCCCCAACTCGATAACAAGGGAATACATTTCATGTTTTTGCATCAGGCGCCCACCTAAATAACAAGGGAATATATTTTAAGTTTTTGCATCAGGCGCCCACCTGGGAAACAATGGAATATATTTCAAGTTTTTGCATCAGGTTCCCGCCTGAATAACAAGGGAATAGATTTCAAGTTTTTGCATCAGGTGCCCACCTAGATAACAAGGGAATAAATTTCAAGTTTTTTCATCAGGCGCCCACATGAATAATAAGGGAATACATTTCAAGTTTTTGCACTAGGCACCCACCTGAATAACAAGGGAATACATTTCAAGTCTTTGCATCAGGCACCCATCTGGATAACAAGGGAATACATTTCAAGTTTTTTGCGTCAGACGCCCACCTGGATAACAAGGGAATACATTTCAAGTTTTTTGTATCAAGCACCCATCTGGATAATAAGGAGATACATCTCAAGTTTTTGCATCAGGCGCCCTCCTGGATAACAATGGAATAACTTTCAAGTTTTTGCATCAGGCGCCTACTTAGAGAATAAGGGAATACAGTTCAAGGTTTTGGTAATCAGGCACCCACCTGGAGAATAAGGAAATATATTTCAAGTTTTTTTGCATCAGGCGCCCACCTAGAGAATAAGGGAATCTAGTTCATGTTTTGGCAATCAGGTGCCCACCTGGAAAATAAAGGAACTCATTTCATAATTCAATTCGAGTTAGCAACAACAGAAACTCGCCTCGAAAGTGCAAGTCAACAGTTCAAGATGCGCAACAACACAATAGAAGCGACAGGATCAAGTTTGAAGATGTGTAGATAAAATTCTTGTAATTCATATATCATAGTTTAACCTAGCTTATTTTTTTTGTCTAGGTATAACAAGGACTTCAGCAAGAAATAGCAGTATTAGCAACAGTGAAATCACAACTTTCCAGTAGTCCCACTACCGAAACTTTTCGAACTACACTGACCCGATTCCTTTATAGCCAAGGATATATAGGCAACCTCGGAAGCAAGGTTCGGTCAGATCCTTTAAAAAATGCTTCCCACGAAGTATTCAAACGGGCAAAAATCACTTGTATCCGCTCATTTATCTTTGCCCGAAAACTCTTCGTGTTTTCGAGCAAAGAAGGGCAGCTGTGAGCACGTAATTTTTGCCATAAGTGAAATACTCCTATAATCTAAAGAAATAAATTTCTCCCAACTATTTTCAATTTTATAGGATTTTTGTAGGAATTTGTGTTAATTTTTTGCATTTTTTTGTGCGTGTTTACTTTTATTAAAATCCTTAAAAAAATACAAAAAATGCAATGCATTGCATTTAGATCTTTGTTTTTATATTTTTAGGATTAATTAATTAATATATTAAAAACGAAAATAATAAAAATAGCTCATTTTTACATTCTTAGTTTTAATCTTGGATTATTAATTTTTCTCTTTTAATTTAGGATCAACTTATTTTTTTTATATAAATATTGTAGTTAGATAATTGGCTAAATTTTGCAATTTAAATTAATTTAGGAGTTTATCTTAGGTTTTTAATTAATTAAATAAAAAAAAGAGGGAAAAAGGAATTTGAGTAAACAAAGGGGTTGTTTTAATTTTATTGGGCCAAAACGCTGAAGCACGAACATTTTACCCAACATCCGCCCCAAATTTCCTCCAATCCAGGCCCAAATCAAAACACCCGGTCCAGCCCCACCCTACATCAAACGACACCATTTCCCTAGCCATTGAATCCCATCCGATTCCGGGCACATACCCAAATCCCATATTTTTCTACGGACCCTCCGGGACCGTCAAATCATGGGTCCAGGTCCGGGTCCGGGTCCGGGTCCGTTTACCCAAAATATTGACCGAAGTCAACATTATGCATATTAATATCAAAATTCACCATTTTTCACACAAAACTCATATATAAGCTTTCCAATTATGTGCTCGGACTGCACACGCAAATCGAGGCAAGTAAAAATGAGGTTTTCAAGGCCTAGGAAGTATCGAAAAAGAGAGAAATCCAGTGATGACCCTTTGGGTCGTCACAAAAAGGAAGTTCTCAAAACCCTAGTTTTAGAAGAAGATGAAAAACACTTGAATATGATTCTTGTAAAGAGCCTCGAGGATAGTGTAAAACATTCAAGAAACAAACTCAAATTGTCCTAGATCTGTACAGATATAGGAGGTATAGAAAAGAAATTAGGGTTTTAAAGAGACCCATATATAGGTGAAGAAACAGGCAAGAGATGAACCCTAGATGCAAGTCGGTATGACCCTGGGCCCTTGAGGGCCTTAGAGAAGGCAAGATTGGCATGAGAGATGCCATTGGAGGCTTAAGAGGCGATGAGAGGTCACCGGAAATGGCCGGAGATGGGAGGTCGGCCTTTGAAAATTAGGGTTAGATTGAGAGTTTTTGAGAGTAGATAGGATTTTATGGTGGAAGATGTGGAGAAATGATTAGAGTTGGAGAGTCGTTTGGAATTAAAAAGGAAAGAACAAATATTGGTCATTGATTTTTTAGATCAACGGTCATGATCTCCCGGGATACCGTCCCGTAGTCCCAAAGTAAATTGCAGGGGATCTCCCGAGAATCAAACCCGTAGTCCCAAAGTAAACAAACAAGGGGGAACTCCCGGAATCCCGCATCCATAGTCCCAATGTAAATGCGCAACCAACATCAGAGAAATATTCAGAAATATAAGTACAATAATACAAAGAATCAAAGAATACTGGCCTAACATGCTCCACGTAATCACAGTTAAGACAATTTAAACAAATAGGCAGCTTGGATCAATTAAACATGCTCTTCTACGCTAGCACAGGTTATAAAAGCAAGTAGAGTAAGGCAAATATGAGAGAGAATCCAAATCAAGTAATTAAGTAAAAATTTGGGTTTCAACAATTAGCTCAAGTACGCGCTCGTCACCTCACGTACAAGGCATTCAATTA
>MU677942.1:4897-31143 GCA_026770625.1 Nicotiana glauca
CAAATCGAGGTTGAATCACCCAAAATTCCCAAAAACTTAACTCTATCCCAAAGCCCTAATTTCTACTTGATTTCATGATTTTAAGCTTAGGAATTCACTAATTACTGAAGAAAAGTGAAGGGATTAAGTGGGGAATTACTTAACCAAAAGGTCTTGGAAGAGGGGAGCTTCAATGGAGTCCTAAGGCTTGATGGAGAAGAGAGCTTGTGAGAAGAAGTGAAGAATCCCGAAATGAAGTGTTCTGTTTTTAAAATAAATCACTGAAGCATTTTTGTTCTATGCATTCGCAACACAGAGGTCGCGTTCGCGAAGAAGGGGAACTGGGGTACATCGCGTTCGCGAGGGTGTGATGCGAACGCGAAGAAGGAAAATTGGGGTCTTGGGAAGATAGCCTACACGAACGTGAGTGTGCAGCGAACGCATTGAAGGATCTGAAGGGGATATGTGAACGAGTGGACTAGTCCGCGAACGCGAAGAAGGGAGGCTGCTGAAGCTACGCGAACGCGTTATCTAGACGCGAACGCGAAGAAGAAGCTTACTGTGCAAAAATTGCAGAAATCTGCTATGTTTTCTAAGTGTAAAACTACCCCGAACCACCTCCGAATCACTCTCGAGCCCTCGGGGCTCCTAACTAAACACACACACTAACTTAACAACATCCCACGAACTTACTCGAGCGATCAAATCGCTAAAATAACATCAAAATCAACAAATCAAGCCTCAAAATTCTTCAATCAATGATTTTTAAATTAACTTCATTTTTCTCACCGGTTTCCTATTTGGTCTAGAAACTTTAAATTTACTTTATGATATATAAATAGAACTTCTTGAACATCTTAATTAGCATTTGACACGGATACTATGTACTGAGTAGCACGTGGATTTTGTCGTGCAAAGTGAGATGGAAATATGTGGGCACAAGGTGCTATGTATGTTAAAGGTTTGGAAGTTGTGGTTATGATATGAGGTTGCGAGGATTGGGATGATTGGAATTGTGTATTAGAAACGATGTGATTGGTTGAGTTGACACTGCTTTCCTTACTTGAGCACATTTTTACTTGTCTGTATCCCAACTATGTTGGTGTGTAATTACTTGGTTATTTTTCGTTACCATCCGTGTTTTCCCCTTATCGTCTCTATTATTTGTAATTTGATTTCTTCCTGCTATTGGCATTACTATGTTATCTTTATGTTTTTAGCTTTATGTAATATCATGTTCAGGTTATAGACATGTAGGCGTCTTGACTGTTCCTCGTTACTACTCCACCGATGTTAGTCTTGATACTTATTGGGTACTGCTGTAGTGTGCTCATTTTACACTTCTGTACATTTTTTGTATTGATCGAGGTATTTGGATCATCAGTAGTTGTGCGGATCGTTGCTGTGGAGACTCAAGGTAAACCTGATGCAGCGTTCGCAGGGCTCGAAATCACCTTCCATTGTATTTGTTTCCTTTTGTTCTGGAACAATGATGTATTCATTATGTATAACCACTCCTAGAAAGGCTTATGACTTGTACTACCGATTTTGGGATTGTAAATTTTACAGAGATTTCTACTTCGAAATTGTTTGAAGTTAGTAAATATTATCGTTATTTCTGTTAATGTTAGGCTTACCTAGCTTTAGAGACTAGGCTCTATCACGACTCCTTCGGAGGGATTTTGAGTCGTGACAAGTTGGTATTAGAGCTCTAGGTTCATTGGTGCTATGAGTCATAAGCAAGTTTAGTAGAGTCTTACGGATCGGTATAGAGACGTCTTTACTTATCTTCGAGAGGCTACAAAAACTATTAAGAAATTCCACCTGTTTCATTCCTTATCGTGCGACATTGATTCAGCTTGAAGAATATATCTTATGTTCCTTTATATCTACTCGTGTATGATATTGCACTCTTAGTATGCGCTATGCACCAGTGGTTCGTGATGCATGCTCAAACATTGTCTCAATGTGTCGTCCAGACTAAAGATATAGAGGTATTGAAAGGCTATTCAGTTGTTCACATGGAGGTGTAGCGGGTTTCGGCATCGGGTGGACGAGTACGAGCTTGGGAAGGTTTAATTGGTTGACTAATCGTCGAGATTGTAGTGGGGTCACGAGGTGGATGTTGATTGAGGATATTTGGTGGTATTGGAGACTATGTGGTTTGTAGGGGATTTCTACTCAGTGAAAGGTACATGTTATCGTTCAAGGCATTGAAGGAAGCGAGTTTGACTGTCACGAGAATGGATGTGCACTTAGTGGATGAACTAGAGTACCTTGTGATTGGTGTTGTACGAGCTGTGAAGGTTAGTTTTGTGGACTATCAGATGTTGTTTTCTATGGCTTCACGCAAAGTGGGGGAGTCCACTAGCTGCATTCAGATTGCAGAGTCAAATTTACATCAGTCGTATGTCTGGTTTGGATTTGGAGGTCCGTAGGGTAATTTGAAGTATTTTGGCAAAAATTGGAAAGTTGAAGTTTTGGAAAATGGAGAAGTTTGACCCATAGTTGACTTTTTGTGATATCGGGGTCGGAATGCAATTCCGAGAGCTGGAACAAATCCGTTATGTCATTTGGGACTTTTCTGCAAATTTTGTTGTCATTTCGGGTTGGTTTGATTGGTTTCGGCATGAGTTTTAGAAGTTGGAAGATTTAAAAGTTAATAAGTTCGATTCTTGGTGTGATTCATAGTTACGGCATTGTTGGATGTGGTTTGAGACCCCGAGCGATTCCGTGTTAGGTTTTAGAACTTGTTTGTGTGTTTAGACGAGTTCCTGGGGGCCTCGGGTGTGTTTCGGATGGGCTACGGGCCAATCTCTTCTATTTTGGATTTCTGATTTCTGGTGTTTGGTGCTCTCTTTCGCGATCGCGTAGTGTACTATTGACCTACCATATTTTCCTTCATGGCGTTTGCATTGTTGGGTTCGCGATCGTGAACATGTAATTCCTCCTGCAACGCGTTCACTTCTAGATGTCCGTGTTCGCGTAGTGTTAGTCTTACTAGGAGCCCCAACTTGTTCTTCGCGTTTGCGTCTCTTCGTATGTGATCGCGTAAGCTTAGTCCACTATTATCCGCGTTCGCTTCCCCTTGTTTGCATTCACGCAGGGTCATTCTGGGAAGCCTTCTTTTTCTTCTTCGCGATCGCATGTTGTGTTCCGCGATCGTGATTCATTTAAACGTATGGGCATAATATAAATCTTCAAATCGAGGGTTAGACCATTTTCATCATATTTTGACTTGTAGAGCTCAGTTTTGAGCGATTCTTTGTGGGTTTTTCAAGAAAATCGATTTGGAAAGTGTTCTTCACCTAGAATTTAATATATTCCATGATTTTTTTTCTTTGTTTTTCTCATTTAAATTGTGGTGTGAGTTGAGGAAAATGGTGGTTTTTGAAGAAAATTTTCAAAATGAAAAAAATGATGATTTGAAGGATGAATTGGTATTTGAATTTGATAATTTTTGTATGGTCGAACTCATATTGGAATGGGTGTTCGAATTTTGTAAAATTTGTCGGGTTCCGAGGTACGGGCCTGGGGGTCGACTTTTGGACCGATTTTTAGATTTTGATAAAGGTTAAGACTTTATGATCTGGAATAGTTTCTTATGTGTTTTATTTATGCTTTGAGGTTATTTGGTTAGATTTGAGCCGTCCCGAAGTCATTTCACCCGAAAAGTTCATTTTAGAGTACCGATTTGTCTTCTTTGAGGTAAGTATCTTGCCTAACCTTGTGTGGGAGATTTTCCCCTTAGGATTTGAGTCGTCTATGCTAATTGTAGTCCATGTACGCGAGGTGACGAGTGCATGCTCGGACTTATTTGTGGAAAATTGGCCTTTTAGGGTTCTTAGGCCCTTATATTCACTAAGTATGAAGTTGTTCTGATATGATTGAATTTCCTATTTGCTAGTCTCACCTCTACATGCTTTATACGATGTTGTTAGCTCTTCTTTACCTCTTACTTGTTATTTGGCCTTTATTTGCCTTAATTGAAGTGATTGCCTTCCTTGTTGTTTTGTTACTTCTTACTTGTGAGTTCCACTATGACTTTGTGCATATATGTTACATGTCCAAATTGTTGTGGTTGCTTGCTTAGTTATCACGTGCCTTACATGTCATGTTAATTTATTAAGGTTATTGTATTTCTTTGATCTTTTATGTGAAATTCTTGTAAATTGAGTTATTGAATTTTATTATTTATTCAAATTATTGTACGGGGAATCAGGTTGCACGCCGTAATAAGTAAAATAAGGGAGGTGGTGGAATAAGGGAGGATATTGATATTGTGATATTATTATTGTACAGTGAGATCGGGTTGCACGCCGCAACAGGTGAAATAAGAGTGGATTGTTGTGTAAAAATAAGGGTGAATTATTATATTGATATTATATGGTGGGATCGGGTTGCGCTCCGCAACACGTTATGATATTGATGTTTGTTGTACGGTGGGATCGGGTTGCACACCGCAACAGGTGAAATAAGGGTGGATTGATATGGTGAAATAAGGGTGAATTGTGATATTTGTGTATTTTGTATCCCTTGTTTAATTGTATTGGCTTCAGTTCCTTCATACGAGATTCTGACAATTTGTATTTTTCCGGTTTTCACTGTCTTTCGAGGATTTAGTCATTATCATTGGCATCATTGTCTTTCCGTCATTTCCTGAGATCTTTTCCTAGTACTTTTATTCATGTAAATTGACTTTCAAGGCGAATTTACTACGTTGAGTCATTACCTCTCGCACTGTTGAGTTGTTAGTAATATAGTGATTTAAAATAAAGGAATTAATATCATGCTACTTGGTATGACTTTTAAATTAGAACTTGCCGTATAATTCAGTACTACTAATTTTGATAATTGTTATATTTTATTTCAATTGGTTTCTCAACTAAATCTCCTTAGCCCGTCTAAGATTTTTATTTTACTTAAAAGGAATTGCTATTAAGTTTTAATTTAATGAATCCTATATTAAAGACAATAGCTTATTCTATGTTGTATTTTTATTTGAAAATATTATTTTCTTCACTCAATGATTTTTAAAAATAACTTCATCTTTTTTGCTGGTTTCTTATTTGGTGTAGAAACTGTAAATTTACTTTATGTTATATAAATGGAACTTCTTACAACAACAATAACAACAACCTAGTGTATTCCCACAAGTGGGGTCTAGGGAGGGTAATATGTACGTAGACCTTACCCCTACCCCGAGGGACAGAGAGGTTGTTTCCAGATGACCCTCGGCTCAAGAAGTAATAAAATGGAACTTCTTGAACATCTTAATTAGCATTTGACACAGATACTATGTACTGAGTATGTCACGACCCATTTCCATAACAGGTCATGATGGCGCCCAACAACCTTGTCGGACAAGCCAAGTGCGGAAGACATTTCTAAGTTTAACAACATCGCTATTTTTAAGAAAGGGAATAAGCATCCCAAAAGGGGTTTCCAGAAACCCGATACAGTAATCCATATAGGGACATAATATTACAACCCAAAACTAGTCTACTAAAGTGTGTGCCAAGACCTGGTGTCACAAGTACGGGCATCTAGTAGAACATACAAACACCTCTATCCTACTGTCAGAAATAAAAAAAGACAGCAAAATACAAAAGAAGACTCCATCCGGCTGCTGAGCGGCGTAGGAAAGGAAGCAGCTCACCGTAGAAGTCTCTGTCGCAGCTCACTGGCGCGTGCCCGATCGGTAACCAGATGAATCGGCCTCAGAATCTGTACATTTAAATACAGAAGCGTAGCATGAGTACATAAACAATATGTACCCAGTGAGTATCCCGCCTAATCTTGAAGAGGTAGAGACGAGAGGTAGACTAGATACCCACTAGGTCAAGGTAATATTACAATAATGATGTACAATTTAGAGCATAAATAGTTCATTTATACGACAGTTATCATGGAAGTCATAATCATGCTCTTAATTATATTTTTCCTTTATCATTTTTCCTCTTTTACAATAATTAGCAATAAATCATGAAAGGTCTAAGCCCGAGCATACATGTACGCATATATATATATATCATGCACAAATGTCGAGGTCGACGGCCCGCTCCAACAGAATATAATATGTGCATTGCCGAGGGTCGAGCGGACCGTACCATAGATACATCTATTTCACCGAGGTGATCGTCCCGATCCACAAATATCAATTAAAACATCAAGAATGCACACAAAGGCATCATTTATACACAAGGAAATCCTTACAAGGTTCAACAATATTCGTATGATCACTTTTCGTTCTTCTCTAGTCTCTTAACATATCATAAAAGATCATTTTGAAAATTCAAATAATGGATATCTCACATTAAGCATGATGTGGGTCCTAAACTATCCAAACATTTAATATCATAGTAGCTACGCACGGACTCTCATCACCTAGTACGTACGTAGCCCCCGCATGTAATAGCAATTTATCATTTATTAGTCCTAAAGGGACAATTCCCTCTCACGAGGTTAGAAAGGAGGCTCACCTCGCTCCGAAGCGCACTTCCAACTATCAAGAACAAGCCCGAAACATCAAAGCGAAGTCGAAAGCGCACGAACTAGTTAAACAATGTAGGGATTAGTCAATAAGGGCTTACAAGGTTTAATTCTAACTATTTAAGTGATTTCCCAACCTTTCCCATAAATTTCCTAAATTCCAACCCCGGGCCCACGTGCCCGGATCCCGAGATTTTTCGAAGAAAATTATTCTCTATAACCTAAGGATCACTAATATGTGATTTCTAGTTCATTACATAGCTAATCATGTGGTTAAATCTTAATTTCATGAAAACCTTAGGTCTAACTCAAACCCCTTGATTTTACCAAATTTCTAGTGTTAAATCTACCTAATGTTTATGTATTTGAACTAAAAATGAGTGGGGGTTACTTACCTCAAAATGTTATGTTGAAACCTCCCATTTGGAATCACCAAAATCGCCTAAGTGTTGATGGAAATATGGAAGAAATGAGCTTGAGCTCGTATTAAATGAGCTTCTGTCCCCAGTGATTTTCGCTTCTGCAGAAGAAATCCTGCTTCTGCGGGTTCCGCTTCTGCGGAAAATGGCCGCTTATGCGGCTTCCTGGCAACTGGGGCTCGATCGCTTCTGAGGTCTGGGGGTCGCAGGAGCATGACCGCTTCTGTGGTCCCTGGGCCACTTCTGCGGTTTCCCAGGACTTGATCCTTTCTGCTTCCGCGATGAGGCGACTGCTTCTGCGGTCTCGCTTCTGCGGTCCTAGAGCCACAGAAGCAGTTATGACAGAAGCAGCAGATGGAGTTTTTCCTAAGTTTTCAACTTCACTTGAACCTCGACCATTTGACGCTCGAGGCTCCTGAGCCCCTCCCGAACATACCAACAAGTCGGAAATCATGAGGCGGACCTAGTCATACCCTCGAAACACCCAAAACAACGCTAAATCAAGGAGTCGAACCCCAAAACCAATTGAATCAACATAATGAACTCCAAGTTCTTAATTTCCTTTCAACAGGTCAAAATGCCCTTAAACTACTCGGATTGACACCAAATTTCACGGGTGGGTCTTAACTGATATTTCGGACTTCTACCAAGTTTCGGAATTGAAATACGAACCTGATACCTATGAAAACAATGATTTCTTAGTTTATTTAATTCTTTGAAACTTAAACTTAACAATTTTACATAAAATTTCATTACTCGGGCTAGGGACCTCGGAATTCGATTCCGGGCATACGCCCAGGTCTTATATTTTTCCGCGGACCCTCAAAAATTGTCAAATCATGATTCCGTGTGCGTTTCCCCAAAATGTTGACCAAAGACAAACTTGGCCTTTTTAAAGGAACTTAAAGAAGCAACTAGGCTTAATATCGCTCAGACTGTTCTAACTTCCAAACCACCCGTCCCCGCAAGTCATAAGTTAGCTAAAGCAAGTGCAGAAAGTATTATTTAGGGGAACGGGGTTCGAAAATGCAAAACAACCAGTCGGGTCATTACATCTTCCACCTCTTAAACAAACGTTCGTCCTCGAACGGACATAGAAAAGTACCTGGACTGCTGAATAAGTGGGGATATCGGCTCTGCATGTCCTCCTCAGACTCCCAGGTCGCCTCCTCGACTGGTTGGCCTCTCCACTGGACTCTTACCGCAGAAATCCTCTTGGACCTCAACTGGCGGTCCTGTCTATCAACAATGGCAACTGGATCCTCCTCGTAGCCCAAGCTCTCATCTAACCAAATGGTACTGAAATCCAACACAATGCGAGTAGTCGGTATGATACTTCCGGAGCATCGACACATGGAAGACTGGGTGAACTCCTGATAAACTGGGAGGTAAAGCAAGCTCATAGACAACTTCCCCAACTCGCCTCAACACCTTAAAGGGGCCAATAAACCTTAGGCTCAACTTGCCCTTCTTTTCGAATCTCATAATGCACTTCATGGGCGAAACCTTTAAGAGAACCTTCTCGCCAACCATAAATGATACATCACGCGCCTTCTGATCCGCGTAACTCTTCTGCCTGGACTGAGCTGTGCGGAGTCTCTCCTGAATCAACTTTACCTTATCCAAGGCATCCTAAACCAAGTCTGTACCAAGCAGCCTAGCTTCACCAAGCTCAAACTACCCGATCGATGAACGACAATGCCGACCATATAAGGCCTCATACGGGGCTATCTCTATGCTGGACTGATAGCTGTTATTATATGCAAACTCCGCCAAGGGTAAGAACCGACCCACTGCCCTCCCAAAGTCAATCACGCATGCTCTAAGCATATCCTCTAAAATTTGAAATGTCCGCTCCGACTGCCCGTCGGTCTGAGGATGGAATGCCGTGCTAAGCTCCATGCGGGTCCCCAACTCACTCTGAACAACTCTCCAGAAATGGAAAGTGAACTAAGGGCCTCTGTCTGATATGATGGAGACCGGCACACCGTGCAACCTCACTATCTCTTGAATGTAAATCTGAGCATACCTATCTGCCGTATAAGTAGTCGCCACTGGAATGAAATGGGCGGACTTGGTCAATCTATCCACAAAAACCCACACTGAATCAACCTTCCGCTGAGTCTGCGGCAACCTAACCACGAAATCCATAGTGATGTGCTCCCACTTCCATTTCGGAATGGGCATCCGCTGAAGTAGGTCACCTGGCCTCTGGTGCTCATGCTTGACTTGCTGGCAATTCAAACATTTATCCGCATACTCCGCAATGTCCTTCTTCATCCTCCGCCACTAGTAATTCTGCCTCAAGTCACGATACATCTTCGTGGCACCTGGATGAATGGAGTACCTCGAACTGTGGGCCTCCTCTAGAACACTCTCTCTCTCTCTCTCAAGCCATCAATATTAGGAACACATACACGGCCCTAAAGCCGTAACACATCATCATTGCCAATAGAAATCTATTTGGCACCTCCCTGAAGTACCATCTCTCTGAGAACTGCTAAATACGGATCATCGAGCTGTCGGGCCATGATCTCCCCCAACAACAAAGACTGAGCAACCACACATGCTAGGACCCGGCTGGGCTCTGAAATATCCAATCTCACAAGTCTACTAGCTAGAGACTGAACGTCCAAAGCTAATGGTCTCATCTCAGTAGGAATAAATGCCAAGCTACCCATACTCTCTGCCTTCCTACTCAAGGCATCCGCAACCACATTTGCTTTGCCTGGATGATAAAGAATGGTAATGTCATAGTCCTTTAATAGCTCAAGCTACCTGCGCTGCCTCAAATTAAGATCCCTCTGCTTGAACAAATACTGCAAGCTGCGATGGTCTGTATAAACCTCACATGACACTCCATATAAATAATGCCT
Source organism: Nicotiana glauca (assembly GCA_026770625.1). Taxonomy (NCBI): domain Eukaryota; kingdom Viridiplantae; phylum Streptophyta; class Magnoliopsida; order Solanales; family Solanaceae; genus Nicotiana; species Nicotiana glauca. Next base: position 14,664 of record MU677942.1, read on the forward strand.
CAATATCTTAAGAGCATGAACGATCGCCGCCAACTCTAGATCGTGCACAGTGTAATTTTTCTCATAAACCTTCAGCTGACGCGAAGCATATGCAATAACTCGCCCCTCCTGCATCAATACCCATCCCAAGCCGACGCGAGAAGCATCGCAATACACTGTATACATCCCTGAACCGGAAGGCAATACGAGAACTGGTGCCGTAGTCAAAGCCGTCTTGAGCTTCTGGAAGCTCTCCTCACAATCGTCGGACCAACAGAATGGGGCACCCTTTTGGGTCAACCTGGTCAGAGGTGATGCAATAGATGAAAAGCCCTGCACAAATCACCGGTAATATCCTGCTAACCCTAAGAAGCTCCTGATCTCGGTCACTAAAGTAGGACGTGGCTAACTCTGGACTGCCTCGATCTTCTTGGGATCCACCTTAATACCCTCTCCTAACACTATATGACCCAAGAATGCTACTGACTCTAGCCAAAACTCACACTTGGAGAACTTAGCATAAAGCTTCTGCTCTCGCAAAGTCTGAAGCACCACTCTCAAATGCTGCTCGTGCTCCCCCAGGCTACGCGAGTATATCAAGATGTCGTCAATGAAGACGATAACAAATAATTCAATATAAGGTCTGAACACCATGTTCATCAAGTCCATAAATGTCGCTGGAGCATTAGTCAAGCCAAATGACATCACCAAGAACTTATAGTGGCCATATCTCATCTTGAATGCGGTCTTCGGAACATCTGAATCCCAAATCTTCAGCTGATGATACCCCGACCTCAGGTCAATCTTAGAGAACACCCTAGCACCCTGCAGCTGGTCAAACAAATCATTAATATGGGGCAATGGATACTTGTTCTTGATCGTGACTTGTTCAACTGGCGGTAATCAATGCACATCCGCATAGTCCCATCCTTCTTCTTTACGAACAGCACTGGTGTACCCCAAGGCGATACACTGGGCCTAACAAACCCCTTAGCTAGCAACTTCTCCAACTGCTCCTTCAGCTCCTTCAGCTCCCTAGGAGCCATACGGTATGGCGGGATAGATATAGGCTGAGTGCCTGGAGCCAAATCAATACAGAAATCAATATCACGATCCGGAGGCATGCCAGGAAGATTAGAAGGAAAAATATCAGCGAACTCTCAGACTACTGGCATTGAATCAATCGTCAGAGACTGTGCGGTGGTGTCTCGAGCATAAGCTAAATAAGCCAAACACCATTTCTCAACCATGCGTTGAGCCTTCAAGAAAGAAATAACTCTGCTAGGCGTATCACCCGTGGAACCCTTCCACTCTAATCTCGGCAATCCTAGCATAGCTAACGAAATAGTCTTGGCATGATAATCAAGGATGGCGTGATATGGGGATAACCAATCCATGCCTAAAATGACCTCAAAATCAAGCATATCAAGCAACAGAAGGTATTCTCTAGTCTCATAACCATAAAAAGTAATCACGCAGGACCGGTAGACCCGATCCACAACCACACAATCACCCACAGGAGTGGACGCATGAACAGGAATACCCAAGAACTCAGGAGAAGTAACCATAAAACGAGAAAACAGAGAGGATATATAGGAATAAGTAGATCCTGGATCAAATAATACCGAAGCACCCCTACCGCTGACTGAAATAATACCTGTGATAACGACATCTGAGGCCAATGCATCTGGCCTGGCCGGGAGAGCATAGAATCTGGCTAGAGCACCGGCTGCCTGGCCTCCGCCCGACTGAGAAGCATCTGGCTGACCTCTCCCTGTCTGGCCTCCACCTCTAGGACGAACTCTACCGGTCTGTCCTCTACCTCTAGGTGGCTGGGCCACTGGTTCTAGAACCATGGACTGATGTCCCTGTTGTATAGCCTTGCTCCGAAGCCTGGGGCAGTACCTCCTCATGTGACATGGGTCTCCGCACTCAAAACAACATGGTGCGGCGACCTGCTGCCCAGATAGCTGACTCTAAAAACCAAAAGATCCACTAGAAGAAGCTTGTATGACCAGCGGGCGGTATGAACTCTCCGGCATAGCACTGAGATAAGAAACGGAAGAATCTGGAGGACCTAAATACCCACTGGAAGAACCCTGAACGGCAGGTGGGCGATAAGAACTCTCTGGTATGGCGCTGAAATAAGAGTGCGTTGGAGCACCCCGAGCAGGTGGTGGTGCTGAAACTGGGGGCCTACTGGGCTGACCCCTCTCGGAGTGACCTCTACCCCTAGGGCGCCTCTTCTCCTGCTGCATCTGCTAAAAACCCCTCTGACAGTAACCCTCAATCCTACACGCAATCTCACATGTAAGATGATAACCTGTGCACATCTCCACCTCTCAAGCCATACTATTCCGAATAGTGGGATGTAATCCTGTAACAAATTGTCGTACCCTCTCTGCCTCTGTGGGAAGTATCATAAGTACGTGGCGAGACAACTCAGAGAATCTCGCCTCTTAATCGGTCACTGGCATCTGACCCTGCTATAAATGCTCAAACTGAAGACGTAGCCTTTCCCTCTCAGAGGGTGGAATGTACCGATCAAGAAATAACTGGGTGAACTGACCCCAAGTGAAGGGAGGAGAACCTGCTGGAAAGCTAAAAGCATAGGACAACCACCATCTACGGGCCCTGCCCTCCAACTGGAAAGTGGTGAAGTCAACTCCATGTGACTCAAGTATCCTCATGTTGTGCAGTCTATCCCTGCACCTGTCAATGAAATCCTGGGCATCCTCATGACGCTCACCCCCGAAGACTGGAGGTCACAACCTGGTCCATCTATCCAATAGCTTCTGCGGATCACCATCCACAACTGGTCTAGGCTGGGGTGCCACTGCAACAACTGGCTTAACCCTATCTTCGGGTAGTACACCTGGGGTCTGATAAACTACGGCTGTATGACCTGGTGCCTGGGCAGTAGGGGTCTGTGCTTCCCCTCCTGCCTGTGAAGTAGCTGGATCCGCTGGAAATAAACCAGCCTGAGTCATAGTGTCCATGAACCGAAAAATGCAGCCCATGACCTCCTGAAATTTTGGTACTGTCATGAAATCTGCCGGGGTGGGCTCAGCTGCAGGTACCTCACCCTGCTCCTCAATAATAGGATCCCCCACCGAGTCTGCTGGTGATATGACTGGAATGGCTCTGGGGCGCCCTCGTCCCCTACCACGGGTTGGTGCCCTCCCCTGACCTCGACCCGGCCTCTAGCAACGGGGGGAGCAACTCTCCCGGGTCCAAAACGTCAGCGGTATGAGTTCTCATCATTTGTGAGAGAATAGAAATGGAAATTTAGCACATCAACCATTGCACGATAGGAAGTGAATAAAGAGTAGTCTTTCCTAATACCGTATAGCCTCTTGAAGATAAATACAGACGTCTCTGTACCGATCTAAAAGAATCTATTAGGTTTGCCCATAACTTGTGAGACCTACGTGAACCTAGTCCTCTGATACCATGTTGTCATGACCCATTTCCATAACAAGTCATGATGGCGCCCAACAACCTTGCCGGGCAAGCCAAGTGTGGAAGACATTTCTAAGTTTAACAACATCGCTATTTTTAAGAAGGGCAATAAGCATCCCAAAAGGGGTTTTCAGAAACCCGATACTGTAATCAATATAGGGACATAATATTACAACCCAAAACTAGTCTACTAAAGTGTGTGCAAAGACCTGGTGTCACAAGTACGGGCATCTAGTAGAACATACAAACACCTCTATCATACTCTCTGAAATAAAGAAAGACAGCAAAATACAAAAGAAGACTCCATCTGGCTGCTGAGCGGCGTAGGAAGGGAAGCAGCTCACCGTAAAAGTCTCTACCGCAGCTCACTGGCATGTGCCCGATCGGAAACCAGATAAATCGACCTCAGAACCTGTAAATTTAAGTACAGAAGCGTAGCATGAGTACATAAACAATATCTACCTAGTGAGTATCCCGCCTAATCTCGAAGAGGTAGAGACGAGAAGTCGACTTGATACCCACTAGGTCAAGATAATATTACAATAATGGTGTACAATTTAGAGCATAAATAGTTCATTTATACGATAGTTATCATGGAATTCATAATCATGCTCTTAATTACATTTTTCCTTTATCATTTTTCCTCTTTTACAATAATTAGCAATAAATCATGAAAGGTCTAAGCCCGAGCATACATATATATATATATATATCATGCACAACAATACCGAGGTCGACGGCCCGTTCCAACAGAATATAAATTGTGCAATGCCGAGGGTCGAGCGGCCCGTACCATAGATGCATCTATTTCACCGAGGCGATCGGCCCGATCCACAAATATCAATTAAAACATCAAGAATGCACACAAAGGCATCATTTATACACAAGGAAATCCTTACAAGGTTCAACAATATTCGTATGATCACTTTTCGTTCTTCTCTAGTCTCTTAACATATCATAAAAGATCATTTTGATAATTCAAATAATGGATATCTCACATTAGGCATGATGTGGGTCCTAAACTACCCAAACATTTAATATCATAGTAGCTACGCACGGACTCTCGTCACCTAGTACGTACGTAGCCCCCGCATGTAATAGCAATTTATCATTTATTAGTCCTAAAGGGACAATTCCCCCTCACGAGGTTAGAAAGGAGACTCACCTCGCTCCGAAGCGCACTTCCAACTATCAAGAACAAGCCCAAAACATCAAAGCGAAGCCGAAAGCACACGAACTAGTTAAACAATGTAGGGATTAGTCAATAAGGGCTTACAAGATTGAATTCTAACTATTTAAGTGATTTCCCAACCTTTCCCATAAATTTCCTAAATTCCAACCCCGGGCCCACGTGTCCGGATCCCGAGATTTTTCGAAGAAAATTATTCTCTATAACCTAAGGATCACTAATATGTAATTTCTAGTTCATTACATAGCTAATCATGTGGTTAAATCTTAATTTCATGAAAACCCTAGGTCTAGCTCAAATCCCTTGATTTTACCAAATTTCTAGTGTTAAATCAACTTAATGTTTATGTATTTGAACTAAAAATGAGTGGGGGTTACTTACCTAGAAATGTTATGTTGAAACCTCCCCTTTGGAATCACCAAAATCGTCTAAGTGTTGATGGAAATATGGAAGAAATGAGCTTGAGCTTGTATTAAATGAGTTTCTTTCCCCAGCGATTTTCGCTTCTGCGGAAGAAATCCCGCTTCTGCGGGTTCCGCTTCTGCAAAACATGGCCGCTTATGCGGCTTCCTGGCAACTGGGCTCGACCGCTTCTGCGGTCTGGGGGTCGCAGGAGCGTGACTGCTTCTACGGTTTCCCAGGACTTGATCCTTTCCGCTTCCGCGATGAGGCGACCGCTTCTGCGGTCTCACTTCTGCGATCCAAGAGCCACAGAAGCGGTTATGACAGAAGCAGCAGATGGAGTTTTTCCTAAGTTTTCAACTTCACTCGAACCTCGACCATTTGACGCTCGGGGCTCCCGAGCCCCGCCTGAACATACCGACAAGTCTAAAATCACGAGGCGGACCTAGTCGGACCCTTGAAACACCCAAAACAATGCTAAATCAAGGAGTCGAACCCCAAACCAATTGAATCAACTTAATGAACTCCAAGTTCTTAATTTCCTTTCAACAGGTCAAAACGCCCTTAAACTACTCGGATTGACACCAAATTTTATGGGTGGGTCTTAACTGATATTTCGGACTTGTAGCAAGTTTCGGAATCGAAATCTGAACCCGATACCTATGAAAACAATGATTTCTTAGTTTATTTAATTCTTTGAAACTTAAAATTAACAATTTTACATAAAAATTCATTACTCGGGCTAGGGACCTCGGAATTCGATTCCGGGCATATGCCCAGGTCCCATATTTTTCTGCGGACCCTCAAAAATTGTCAAATCATGATTCCGGGTCCGTTTCCCCAAAATGTTGACCGAAGTCAAACTTGGCCTTTTTAAAGGAACTTAAAGAAGCAACTAGGCTTAATCTCGCTTAGACTCTTATAACTTCCGAACCACCCGTCCCTGCAAGTCATAACTTAGCTAAAGCAAGTGCGGAAAGTATTATTTAGGGGAACGGGGTTCGAAAATACAAAACGACCAGTCGGGTCATTACAGAGTAGCACGTGGATTTTTCCGTGCAAAGTGAGATGAAAATATTTGAGCACAAGGTGCCATGTGTGTCAAAGGTTTGGAAGTTGTGATTATGATATGAGGTTATGAGAATTGGGATGATTGGAATTGTGTATTAGAAACAATGCGATTGGTTGAGTTAACACTGCTTTCCTTACTATTAAAGTGACACATATCCTTACTATTTTGGGTCATGACAGATATTCTAACTATTAAAATGATTACTCAACCCAAAATGCAAGATTCCTAAAATTCACCCCGGGTCCACGTGCCCGAATTTCGAAAACTTTCGAAGAAAATTGTTATACATAACTAGGAACATAATATATGATTTTTACCAAGTTTCATAATCAATTTCGTGGTCAAATCTCATTTATATCAAAAACCTAGGTTTTCTCTAAACCTTTGATTTTTTCTAATTTTTACACGTTAATCTACCCATAATCTATATATTTAACTCACATTTGGAATAAATTACGTACCTCCAAAAGCTAGGTGAAAATCCCTCTCAAGAAGCTCAAAAATCGCCCAAAGAGTGAGTGAAATGGGTCAAAATTGGTCTAAGTCCCGTATTAAATGAACCTCACTGCCTCCAGCTTCTTCGTACCCGGTCAAAGGACCGCATCTTTGCCCTCGCTTCTACGGTCAAGAGTCCTCTTTTGCGGAGATAGCCTGGGCCGGCTGGCATCGCACCTGCGGATGGGTACCCGCTTCTGCGGAGAGTGGGTTGCATCTGCGGAACCTGGGCTGCCCTTCCTAGTCCATTTCTGCGAGGCATGGCTCGCACCTACGGTTGGCCAAGCGCAGGTGTGATTATGATAGATCTGGGAGCTTCAGCTCTTGCTCCAAGTTCCCAACTTGGTCTGAGCCTCGTCCGATTGACATTCGGAGCCCTCGGGCCTCGCCCGAATATACCAGCAAGTTTGGAATCATAAAACAGACTCGCTCGAACTCTCGGAACGCTCAAAACAACATTAAAACTAAGAATCGCACCACAAAACCAATTGAATCAAACTTAAGAACTTCAAGTTCTTTAATTTATTTCCAATGTGCCGAAACGTACTTATACTACTCGGAATGACACAAAATTCTGTGTGCAAGTCTTAAATGACATTATGGAACTATTCTCGGTCTTCAAATTCTATTTGGACCTCGATATTACCAAAACCCTCTCCAAACCAAATTTAAAGAACTTTCAAAACCTTCAAGAACCAACTTTCACTATTAGGCGCCGAAACGCTCCCGAGTCATTCAAAACCCGTTCCGAACATATGTCCAAGTCCGAAATTATCATACGAATCTGTTGGAACCGTCAAATTCTGATTCCGAGGCCATTTACTCAAAATGTTGACCGAAGTAAAACTTGGCCTTTTTAGCCAACCTTAAGGAACCAAGTGTTGCGATTTCAACCCAAACTCTTCCAAATCCCAAATCAACCATCCCCGCAAGTCATAAATCAGTAAAAAAAATTAAGAAAAATCTCATTTAGGGGAACAGAGTTCTAGAAATTAAATGACCGGTCGGGTCGTTGCCATAAAAATATTAAATAAAGTGACAAGTTAATAAACAGTCATATAAAAATATGATAATACTATATATTAGATAATATAATAACAAAATTAAGGAAAATAATTAAAAATGGAAGGAAAATATTATTTGAACTTAAAATTAGAAAGTTCTTAATATTATGATGAGAATGCCCAAAGGATAGGACACGATATTGAAGTCTTAGTATATTTTTTAAAAATTGATAACAAAATAAAAAATTTATAATACAGAAGAAATGTCTAATGTAGGTAATTTCACTTGCGAAAATTAAAAGTCAAATTTTTATCTTCAAACTAAAAGAGAAAGAAATTTTAATGGGATGTATTAGAAAATAATTACAAGAAAACTCAATAGATTTAAAACATAATAATAAGAGAACTTATGTATTAATATTTTAGATAATACAAAGTTACTGTTTAAAATAAAATATGATATTGTTTTAGTTATAGGCGAATATTAATGTGAAAAACATAATTAAAATTTTATTGTAGGAAACAGAATGTATATAGAGAGAAAAATAGAGATAGTGGGAGGGCACTTAGACGTTGAATTAATTTAAATATAAATAAATTAAATAATTAAATAAACACTTAAAATATTATTAATAGATTTAAATCATAAAAGAGCTCTGAGTAAGAAGATAAAATTATAAAATATATTAAATTTCAAGATATATATATATATATATATATATATATATATATATCGATGATTATTAAAAGGAAAATATCATGTCCCACATGTGAGAATATACTAGGTATGTTGTTATTATTAAAAGGGTAATAAGTAAGAGATTAAGTCAAGTGGTAAGTTAATAAAAGATCACATTACAATATAACGATATTAAGTAATGTATAATAGAATAACTTTATGCAAAGAACAAAAAAAAATATCTAAAAATCTATATATAATAAAAGGAGAGGCAAAAGCATATTTTTAAGACAAGTGACATAACCACAAAAAGTAAGTGGCATTGTTAAGATAAAATAAACTATTTTCTTAACAAAAAAAACTTTTAAAATTTTTAATTAATTGGTTACTCTATTTGAATTAATAAATATCTTATAATTAGCTATATTAATAAAACAAAATATTTATAAAAAATAACTACCAATTTAAATTGGGGAGTAGTTTTAAGTTGGAGTTTTAAAGTTATTTTAAAATAAATAACAAAAAATTAAATTACCTACAATTAAAAAATATATATTAATAAATAAAAAACTATCTATTCAAGTTGGTATTTTAAAATAAAAAAGAAAATAAATAATAAAAAATTGCCAATTCAAATTGGGGTATGGTTTCAATTCCAAGGTCCCTAGCCCGAGTAATAAATTTTTATGTGAAATTGTTAAATTGAAGTTTCAAAGATTTAAATAAACTAAGAAATTATTATTTTTCTAGGTATCGGGCTCGGATTTCAATACTCGGTACAAGTCCGAAATATCAGTTAAGACTTACCCGTAAAATTTGGTGTCAATCCGAGTAGTTTAAGGGCATTTTGACCCATTAGAGGAAAGTTAAGAACTTGGAGTTCAATAGATTGATTTATTTGGTTTTAGGACGTGATTGCTAGATTTAATGTTGTTTTGAGTGATCCGAGGGTTCGAGTAAGTCCGCCTCGTAATTTCAGACTTGTCGGTATGTTCGGACGGGGCACAGGAGCCCCGAGCGTCAAACGAGCGAGGCTCGAGTGAAGTTGAAACTTAGAAAAAGACTGAAGTTTGCTGCTTCTGTCATAACCGCATCTGCGGTTCTTGGACCGCAGATGCGGCCTCCTCATTGCAAAAGCGGCCCAGAGACCGCAGAAGCGGTCCCGCTTAAGTGGAACCCAGACCGCAGAAGCGGTCCACCTTCCCCAGGCCCAGTACCGCAGAAGCGGTTGGGCTTCCGCAGAAGCGAGAACCTGACCGCAGAAGCGGTCCAGGCTTCCTTGTTCGTTTTCGCAAAAGCGGCCCTTTACCGCTAAAGCGGACCCCGTAGAAGCGGGAATCCTGCCGCAGAAGCGGAAATAGCTGGGCAGAAGGGTTCATTTAATTCGAACCCAAAGCCATTTTCATCACTTCTCATTCCACACTTGGGCGATTTTGGTGGTTACAAAGAGAGGGTTTCAACATATTATTGCAAGGTAAGCAATCTTCCACCATTATGAGTTAAATTACATGAACATTAGGTAGATTAAACACTAAAATTTGGTGAAAAAATCAAGGGTTAGAGCTAGACCTAGAGTTTTAGCAAAATAAAGATTTAATCATGGAATTTGTTATGTAATGAACTAGAAACCATATATTTGTGATCCTTAGGTGATAGAGAACAACTTCCTTCGAAAAATCTCGGAATCCGGGCACATAGGTCTGGGGTCGAATTTAGGAAACTTGTGGGAAAGGTTGGGAAATCACTTAAATAGTTAGAATTCAACCTTGTAAGCCTTTATTGACTAGTTCTTGCTTTATTTTAATTAGTTTGTGCTCGTTCGGCTTCGAATTGAGGGTTTGGGCTTGTTCTTGATATTGTAAGTGCACTTCGGAGCGAGGTGAGTCTCCTATCTAACTTTGTAAGAGGGAATTGTCCCCATAGGATTATAAATGAGTAATTATCGTTAAATGCGGGGGCTACGTACGTACTAGGTGACGAGAGTCCGTGCGTAGCTACTATAATAATAATTGTGTGGGTAGTTTAGGACCCACACCATGCCTAATTGGGGAATATTTCTTATTTTAAATTACCAATATGATCGTGTATGATTTGCTAGAGACTCGAGGGAATGAAAAGTGAACATATGATCTTGTTGAGCCTTGGTAGGAATTTCCTTGTACATAATTGAGCCTTTATGTGCATTCTTGATATTTTTCTTGATGATTATGGATCGGGCCGAACGCCTCGGTGAGAATAGATGCATCTATGGTTTGGGCCGTTCGATCCTCGATAGTGCACAATTTATTTTCTGTTGGAGCGGGCTGTCGACCTCGGCATGATTGCGCATGATATACCTATGCTTACGTTTAGACATGACATGATCACTTATTAAGTATTTTTAAGGGAAAATGGTAATTGAATTATGGTCAAGAAAACGAATATGACTTTTCTTTTAAACTTGTATTATTGGAGATCCGTATGCCATTTATCTCACATTATTATTATATTATATTGACCTTAGTAAGTATCAAGTCGACCTCTCATCTCTACTTCTTCGATATTAGACGGGATACTTACTGGGTACATATTGTTTATGTACTCATGCTACGCTTCTGTACTTAAATGTACAGGATCTGAGACAGGTGGATCTGGGCATCATTCTGGTGCGTATCAGTGAGCACATCTGGGACTTCTACGGTGAGTTGCTTCTCTTTCATGCCGATCCGCAGCCGAAGAAGTCTTTCTCTATATTTTTTTTTTGTTTCTGTCTATCCTAATTCAGACAGTAGGATAGTATAGTATTCTTTTGTGCATATTCTACTAGTTGCCCGTAGCTTGTGACACTAGGTTCTGGCACACACAGTAGTAGACATTTATTTTTGGGTTGTATTGTCATTATAACACAGTATGATCTTTACTGGTCTTTCCTTTATTTCGAAAATCTATTATAATTGTCTTTGGTTAAATTAAAAATGAGAATTTAATCACATTTCCGCATTGCCTAGCCTGACAATGGTGTTGGACGCCATCATGACCTATTATGGAAAATGGGTCGTGATAACATGGTATCAGAGCACTAGGTTCACGTAGGTCTCACAAGTTATGGTCAAACCTAATAGAGTCTTGTAGATTGGTACGGAGACGTCTGCATTTATCTTCGAGAGGCTATAGGGTAGTAGGAAAAACTACTCTTTATTCATTTCTATCGTGTAGTGGTCAGTGTACTAAATTTCCCTCTTCTATTCTCTCACAGATGGTGAGGACCCGTACCGTCGATGTTCTGGACCCGGGAGGAGCTGCTCCCCCAGTTTCCAGAGGCCGGGGGAGGGCACCGGCCCGTGGTAGGGGAAGAGGGCATCCTAGAGCTATTCCAGATTCACCACCAGCAGACCCTATGAGGGATCCCATTATTGAGGAGCAGGGCGAGGTGCCCGCAGCTGTGCCTACTCCAGTGGATTTCATGACAGCACCGAGATTTCAGAAGGTCATGGGCCGCATGCTTCGGTTCATGGATACTATGACTCAGGCTGGTTTATTTCTAGAACATCCAGCTACCTCACAGGCAGGAGGGGAGCACAGACCCCTACCGGATAGGCTCCAGGTCATACAGCCGCAGTTTATCATACTCCGGGTGCACTACCAGCGGAGGGGGTTTAGCCAGTTGCTGCAGCGGCACCCAATCCCAAGCCAGCTGCGGATGGTGATTCGCAGAAATTATTAGACAGATGGACCAGGTTGCACCCTCTAGTCTTCGGGGGTGAGCGTCATGAGGGTGCTCAGGATTTCATTGACAGGTGCATGGATAGACTGCACAATATGAGGATATTAGAGTCGCATGGAGTCGACTTCACTACTTTTCATCTGGAGAGCAGGGCCCGTAGATGGTGGCAGTCTTATGCACTTAGCAGGCCAATAGGCGTTCCTCCCCTCACTTGGGGTCAGTTCACTCAGTTATTCCTAGATCGGTACATTCTACCCTCTGAGAGGGAAGAGCTGCGTCATCAGTTTGAGCATCTAGAGCAGGGTCAGATGTTAATGACCAATTATGAGGCGAGGTTCTCTGAGTTGTCTCGCCATGCACTTATGATACTTCCCACGGAGGCAGAGAGAGTACGGAGATTTGTTGCAGGGTTACACCCCACTATCAGGTCGGGTATGGCCCGTGAGGTAGAGATGGGCATTGGGTATCAACTAGTACTTGAGATTGCTCGCAAGATTGAGGGTTACCGTTTGAGGGGTAAAGAGCAGATGCTGTCACACCTCCTTTTTGCGCACCCACCCCCAAGGGATAATTGTGCAAGGGAGTTTTTCCATTTAAAGTGACAATATTCGAAATGAGATTATTTATTTAATCACAGTCGCCACTTGGGAAAGGTTTGGCTTTTGGTGTCCCAAGTCACCGGTTTATCTTGAATCCCAATCCGAGGAAAATTTTTGACTTCCAAATTGGAGTCTGCGAACCAGAAATTCTAAGTAAGGAATTCTGTTGACCCGAAGGAAGGTGTTAGGCACCCCCCGAATCCCGTGGTTCTAGCACGGTCGCTTAAACTATTATATTTGGCTAAAAATATGATTTTTATACATGTTTTAACTTATGTGCTTTTTAATTTTAAACCGATTTCAGTATTATTTTTAATGAGAATTGCAACGTTGTGAAAACACATCTCGAACCATGTCATATCAATGTACCCGTGGCTATTGACATATTTCGACTCCGTTGAGATTTGGATTTGGGTCACATAAATGTGCAACAGAGTTTAGGGATGTAATGTTATTAAAATACGCGCATAAAGAGTCCAATGCATTATTATTTTGGGGAAGACCGTAAAATTTGCTAAACAGCCCATCCCGAATTCTGAGTATTTTAATATATACGCTCATGAGGGCCCCGCTATTTATGTATTTTGTTTGACGAGGCTCGTCTCATTTTTTAGTTAAAGTCCCATTCTAAAGTGACTATGATTCTCTACTTTTATTTGTCTTTAATAATAAAAGAAAAAGGGCCCTAATTATATTTATCATTAGCCTAAAATAATAATTCTAAACTAAACATGCCTTTAGGCTCAAGGACAAACCCAAGGAATATAGATTGACATAAACAAAAGCTAGCCCAACGTAGGCCATGGCCCAGGCCTAAATGAGAGAGGAAAACAGAACTAGCCTGGGCCATGCATCACATCTCTCGCCCCAAACTAAGGAAATCAGGCTAGGTACAGCCTTGTCCTCTTAAACCAAATAATATCGACAATTAATTATCTCTACAAATTAACGGCGACATTGATCAATGGAATTTCAATCTTATTACTTCATTCGGGATCAATTTAAACTTGAGAGAATATGGCAGACTAAGGCGAACTGAACATATGATTTGAACTAATTGACTGAGTTAACCTCACTAGGATTGAAAACATTTTTTTTCCTGCTTAACTATTTTTAACTTCAAAACTTTTACACTAGTCCAAAATCACTAGGATACATTACAGCTAGGATCAATCCACATCTGACAGTCTTAAAACCTGGTTTTACTACCACATTTAATTACTAGAAACAAACTTGAATAAGCTGAATCAACTCTGTTTCATCTAATTAGATAATATAGAAATTAACTATTCAGTCCAGTACACATTAGGCAATTCACATCAGCTAGAAAATGGTCCTAATTAAACAAATCCTAGTTTAATACAGTTCCAGCAATGTAAAACTTAAACAAACATACAACAAATGACTATCTATAACTAGGACTTCTAGAATAAGGCTTCATTTCATTCAAATCTGCAGTTACATCAAGGTGAGTTCAAATCATGTACCTGGAAAAGCAAATGAAATATGAGAGAGGGAGGTGAGTCAACAGCAACAACAAACAGCAATCACTCGACCAAAATGTCAGTTAAATTCCAGCTTCAAACCCAAAATCGATACCCAGCAATTTCAGAAGGAAAAGTTCATTCGAACAATAACCAAACAGATTTGGAATCGAGATTTAAAACCAAGTTCGATTCATTTCAACTTATCAATAAAGAGCTATTATTTCAGACTTAGAGAAGAGTTAGAAATCAATAAAACTCTATCAAACTCAAACAATCAAAGTTTTCTTCAGCTTTTTTTTTTTTAGAATCTCCTCCATTCTTTCTGAGATTTTTTTTTAGAGTATTTTCTCAATGTGTGTGTAAGTGTCTCAGAATCTGAAAATCTCTTTATTCCTTTAGGCTCTCAGAATGTTTCCCCCTCAAAAATGATTTTAAAAAGCCCCCCTTTAAACTGTCTAAAGCTCATCTCATTTATAGCCAAACTTTATTCCCTTTCCATCTCTTAGGAGCATTCCGCTAATTAAAAAAAATCTTTCTGCCCAACATATTCCTCAACCACTACTACATGTTTTGTTCTCTTTTTAATTCACTTGTTCCCACTACCCTTGTCTTTTCTTATTACTTAATTCAAAAGTTATGGGTGAGTTTGTTTAATCAATCCCTTTTCCTCCCCATTATGCTTTGTTCCCCACTATAATATTTTAATGTTACTTTAGTGCCTAGTGGACAGAACACTCAACATAAATAATTCTGTAAGTTTTCAATTCCCATATTACCCCTGAAACCACTGAAATTATTGTCCTACCCCAATCCCCTTTCAATCTGTACCCAAAACCCATCAGCTATAACCAATGCCTAACCAAATTCAAACAACAACTTAACTAGAACTCATATTAGATCACCTAGCATTAGAACAAAGGGAACAAGCTAATCATATTAGGAACCAATCATGATTGACTCTGACAAAAATGAACGAGCAGGGAAATCATTTAGTATATAAAAATTACTAAAGGAAATGAGTCAATAACAAATAAAATCGAAGAACAAAAATAACAGAATTCAGCAAATCTTAATAGGAATTGCTCCAACATTCAGTCTACATTCAAGTCAAGATTCACCAACTCACATACATCTATCTACAACGAACAGATATCAGAACAAGACTTCGAGGCGTTGGGTCCATAACTTATTCTACATTATTTCCCATCTATCATCCATCAGTAGTTTCAGGGCTACAATTTGCTTGAACTATATACAAAGATTGATATTTCATGTGAAAAATGAAAGAACAAACATAGTAGATAATCTGATACATGCTTAACCAATAGCAAACCAACTAGCTTCCGCGAGAAGAAGATTAACTTATCGAACAAAAAACTAACAAAAAAATAAGATGAAAACCTACCAGTTTAATGGTTGGGTTCGAACGGCAACTTCGACATGCCTGATCAGACCTCACGAGTTCGAACAGCAACCAGACCTCGCCGGGAAAATGGTAACTCCAACGGACAACCTTCAACTCAAAAGACGACGACTGAATAAATGAGGACGACTGAAGACGAACAACACTGACGACGACTTGAATATGAAATCAACATATTTTGAACCAAAATCTCATACTCGAACTAGAACTAGAAACAGTAGCGAAGGCATTTGGTCCGTTGAGTTTGGAGGTCATTTGGACGTGAGGGTGGCGATTGGCGTTGCGACTGGTTCGTAAGGATGATGGTGGTCGTTTGGAGAAGAAAACAAAAGCTCATTTGAGGGGGGGTCATTTGGTTTAGGGTGGTTATTTTCGCCAAATTTCCGGCCAGTTACGGTGGAGGAAAGAGCAGCAGCTAGTTAGAGTTCAGGTTGAAGAAGAATCTCGGGTGGTCATTTGGGGTTGTGAGATGAAGCAACAGCGGCGATGGTTTTGGGCGGTCATGTGGCTGGTGGTCGCTGGTCTTTTTTCGGCAAGAATGGTGGAAGGAATGCTGCTGGACGGCGGCTCTAAGGATGGTTGTTGCTGGTGGTTTGAGAGGGTGGTTCTTGGGTGAGGGATGGCGGCTGAAGAAAATTAGGGTTGGGGTCTTTAGGGTTTGGGTGATTAGGAAATGAAGTGAAAAATGAGAGGAAAGGAGGGGTCGTTTGGGTTATTGGGCGGACCGGGTCGGGTTGACCCGGTGAGTTTTGGGTTGGATTTGTGAGACACTTGGGCCAGGTTAATTCAAATTAGAATAAGTGGCCCAATCCGATTTTTCTTTCATATTGTTTGCTCTCTTTTCTTTTATTTGTTCCAAAATTAAAACTTAAAGATCCTAATTAAATTACAAGACCCAATTGAATTATCAAAAATAACTAATTAACTCCTACTAATAATTATCACACAATGTTAAACACCAATAAAATCTCACAACTAGACATTGA